>CAXKVY010009791.1:22500-31263 GCA_964058915.1 Tetropium fuscum
ATATGTATAGGGGACTTATGTATTATGTACAACGCAACGAATATCAGGAAGTCACTCGTGGAAAAATTAATAACTGTGAGTCACTGCGTGGTTTTTAGCGTTTCGTAAGATATTGGGAAGAAACGGAAAAATTAAATTCCTTTGACGTTTGTAAGTACCTTTTTGTAGTCTATTATCGCTATGTGAATAAATTTCATACACCATTTTTATATTTTTACGCATCTTCCGCAGTCGTTATTTATATGTCAAATTAATTTGGGGAAGTTTTAAAATATATTATTGATCTGGGTAGTTTCAATATATTAACGTTGTGCAACCTACAACAACAACTGTCCAACTATAAATACCGTATGTCATACCCATAACAATAACAACCCGTTTCAATGTAATTTACAGCGGAAAACAGTTGCAAGTTTTTACTTAAGAAGAAAAATTCAAATGATCAGTATTTTGTCAGCCCTATCTAAAACCCTTGACAGAATTATTTACAACCAAATGTGTCTCAGTCTTCATCAGTTAATTGTTGTCAGTTTAAGACACATGGAGGCGGTTTAACGTCCTAACTATGGTGACACCTTTTAAACTTTAAAAATTGTTATTTCTATTGTTACTTGCGGATCATCAAGTCACGGAAATGTCTTCTCAATTGGTATAAATATATCAAAAGTCTGGTTTGAAATCATAGTTACTTATTTACTTACACTTACCGTTCTTATGCATCATCAATTTGATCTAAAACTATTAAAAAACAAGCGTCGAACATTTTTTGCAAAAATTCCCATAAAAACAGAAAAATATATAAGTAACAGCAAATACAAGGTTATTCTTATTTTACAAACAAAACAATATTGTGCAGGTGATATCACTTGTTAGCTAACAAGTGAAATGTTAACAATATTTCTGCCAATACCTTGTTAATTTTAACAACCTTTGTGGCTACAATAGTAACACTTCTTGTTATTATCATTGTTAACATATAATATTGTTGAGTTACCCATATTGGAGGGTTAACAATGGTCACAGTAGCCAGGCCGTAACAATTTTTAATTTATCCAAATTTGCCAACAATAAGTAGAATGGTTTTTTGAGGAATAATTTTTTGATAAAATTTATGGGCAAATACATGAAACCTTTACCATAAATTAAAGTCATAAGTTCTCAAAGAATCTTTATTCTTTGAGAACTTATATATAAATTATTAATCATATTTGTTACTTTTAACAAATATGATTAATAATTAAAAATATTGAATAACTGATTAAAATAGTGTATAACATTGATAAGAATGATAATAATAAATATCATCTAAACCAAGCCTTAAACAATAGGGAACATTTTAGCTTTTCTATTACATAAAAATGTTATACCATACTGAAAAATAAGATACGGCAAAATATGGCGCCTTAATATCCAATATTAAATTTGATATAAATTATTTAAGTATTGGGCGCCAGCAAACCGTTTCAAACAGGTTCAGTATTTAAGTCGTGACGCCATATCCTATAATTTACAAACGACGAGAAGGCTGTTTCGGTCCGCCACGGGAGATCCCAGCACTTATTTTCATGGTTCATTGGATCGCTTTCCGGCGCAACGCCTGCCGGATATTGTAGGCTGTGACGTCACAGCTCGTTGCCGGCCGCGTCAATTTCATCGCCGTTTAGATCACTTATACTGATCTCGCGGAATCAGAAATTTGTGAAGTACACGTTTTATTACAACGTTGCGCTATGCTTGTTAGTATTATTTTTATATTTAGTCATGTTCCCTATTGTTTATCATACTGAGGTAAAAGCTCCTGATATCTGCGATGCAGGTAGAGCCTCAAGTGATCTTATTCGGGCAAATAGATCTTGTTTTCAATCAATTGGTATGAAATACTTTTTGTTTTATTGCACCACAAACATAAAAATTTCGCGATATTTCTTCTTGACAAGTGTCTGTATAATACCGCTGACTTCGATAGGTGGATTTTAGATATAAGTTATGTAGTTTTTATTCCTGTAAGTAGGTTTATAATGACTGCTTTGATTGGTCACATTAAATGGAAAATCGGACACAAACTTACTCCTACATATCTGCATAATCACACTATATGTAGATCAACAATATATATCGCCTCATATAGAGTTAATAAAACTGCATTTTTAAGTATCAGGTTACTGCGATCTTGAAAAAACCATTTAACATTCGTAATATTGAAAGGTCCTGAAGTTCAATGTCTACATTTCGCAACTAATGGTCACTACACTCATTTGTTAGCTATAATTGGTTCAATGATCTGCAATAAATAATCTTGATCGCTTATTTCTATATTTGATTTAACTATGATAGTGTTTATGTTAAAATATTGTATTCAATAAGTACAAAGAACTATTTTGTGATAATAGCGTAATAATGGTTTGTGGATTTTCAATTTTACACTTCATTAGGTCTGGCATGTTATTGAAGTAACGTTGCTGGTTTCTTTGGGATTTCGTCACCGGACATTCATATTTAAGGCATCGATCTCGATTTAGTCGTTACGTAAGCGCCAATTTTTACGACATTCTTTAATCAATTGTTTTTCGGTACGTATGCCCGGCATGTAATAATAAGTTGTCGTGCCTCGAGATTAGAGCATTTTGTGAAGGTAAAGAACGTGTGACCTAAACCATTAATTCTAATAAATCATAAAAAACAAAGCTTTGCATACTTAATATCTGCAAATTCGTCTTATAACACCCGACCCATACCTACGCTAATGATCCAGAACTTCTAATTATCATTGTAACTTTATATTTCATTGGTTTCTGACCATGCGTAAATGATGCTACTTGGGGTGTATCCTAGCAACGCACATAATAAAACAATTTAGACTTCCTACTTACATTTGTAGATATTCGATTTTCGCCGGTTAATTCCTCGGAAACTTTCGAGCGATTAAACCCACCTTGTTAATAACTACGAAGAGACTTCATAGTCTAGCGGGTGAAAAGAGACAAGAAGCGAACACTGGAGGCACAGGCAGCATTTTGTTGATATTTTATGTAAACATAACTAATGCAGCTGCAGCTATCGTGAATTGACATATCGTGTTCAATGTAATAATACATGCCCGACTCTTAAAATAGATTTGTCAGAGAGGCTGCTAGAAAACAAACGTCCCCAAATGTCGTTATAAACCGGCGCCGGCGGCGGCCTGGCGTTTTGCGTTAAAAAACCTAATATCAAGACAATTTATTGGAACCTTAAAATTCGATTCAGTATGTTTTTACAAGCTTTTATTTAACTTGTTATGTATGTATGTATGTATGTTTGTTCTCGTCAAATATTGCAACTGAATTTTAAAGCAGTTATCCAATTGAGCTGAAATACACGTTTAGTTTAGACAATGCATGGTTAGCTATGTGACGCCATTCTAAATCCAATATGGCGGAGCGCCCAAGATGATGGACTAGTAATTTTTTAAGGACTTGCATGATATAGGTATCAAATGAAAGGGTTTGCTGAGAAGAATACGAACACAATATGGCGTTACTCTACATCCAATATGGCGGAGTCCCAACGGTGATGGACTCTTTTTTTATACACCCCCATGATATGGATGTCAAATGAAAGGGTGGGGTCCAAAGGGGAAAATGGCTGAAAACAAGATGGTCGCTATACTAATTTTAAAGAGTTATAACTCTGCAAAGGTTAGGGATACTTTGATGGTGCTCGAACAAATGTTGTAGGGACCGACAAGTGTCAACTGCTGGCGATAAAAAATTCAAGATGGTGGATCTAAAATGGCGTTCAAAAACTTTCCCGGGGGCTTTTGCAGTCCTCTATCACGATATTGAGGTCGAATTGTTCGGGTCAAATCTTGCAACTGAATTTTAAAAGTACGCCTTGGTTGGCTTCATACTATCGCTTGTATAATTTAGCGAGATAGGCGTCAGTAGTATTGGTTGGCAACTTGTCTAGGAGAAGGAGTGCTCCAAAATCAAACCTGGAACTGTGGCAAAATATAGTCATGGTACTTCTGAACGAGGGTCGTTGCCATTCATATTATGCTGGGCTTGCACAGTACACAAAATGCAGGGTAATGCTGTAGACCATGTCATTGTCTATTTAGGTTCAAGGATATTCGCTGCTGCCACGTACGCTTGTGGCCTTAAGTAGAGTGTAGATAAACAAGAATACAATATGTAACTTGATATTGATTATAAGAACACTAATTCTAAGAAAAAAATATGTTTTTTATAAATTAGGTAAATCTCACAACAAGCTTTCATATCATATAAATTTGTGTTGTAATAAATTGACGGCTTTAATTTTATTTAGAGTTTTATTTTCTTCTCCTACAGCATTTAAATAAAAGCTTGTTTTTAAAAATGTTTCTTACTATTAATTTTACACAAGAAATTAAAATAGTGGTCTTTTCCCGTTGGTCGAGACCGTTGTCATATACAGAATACTTTTTACTAATTTTAATTTTGACATTTATCTTGGTTTGGCTGGATTACTATTTAAGATGGAAACCTGATTTAGCGGGCCATGGAAATAAACTGCCTCTTCCGATCCGCTTGTGAGGAAATACTAAATAATAATGTCAAATTTAAAAAAATGCAAATATCTTCTTAACGGTTGTTAATTTTAGATATTCTACATGGAATTTTATGGTAAACGCAAAAATTCTGCGAAAACACTCTGTAGGGCAGAAAGTAATTTCAGGTAGTGCATCGTATGAAGCCAACAACTGATTTCTTTACTACACATTGACACAAAAAAACGTCGTTTTTTTTGTTTACGTCGGAACGGTACACTGGCGTTACCCCTAGCTATGTTCCACGTTTCTCTGAATACGGCTATCTCTATTTAAAGGAGGCTATGTATTATCGCAAACCGCCACGCCAGATACGGGATTTTAAAGTCTTGACGCTTCCAATATTCGCTTTTTTTTCTGGTAAGTAATTTTGACGGTGCACAAATTTTTACATTTGCCAGTTTATCTATCTTGAAACATCCTCTATCTCCGTTTAGGAGCGTACAATTGCTTTACTATTTTTTTTATTATTAGGAACCAATACTAAAAGTACTTTCATAGTTTTATAATTTTCTATAACACATTATTTTTTAAATCCCGTCTCAAAACTCCATCTATGATCTTCCAATTCTTTTACTATTTTTCCATTTATTTAATTATATTATGTAACATTGAAACTTCTTTCGCAGTTTCGGAATTTTCTATTTAATATTATATTAAGCCAAATACTCTGCCTATAAGCTTAGATTTTTTTAATTGATTTTCCAATTCTCTATTGCATATTCTGAGTTCATTCTGATATTATCAGAATCTAGAAGTGACAAATTTCCCACTGTGCACAGTGGTCAATTTTCAAAACATATAAGGACAAAAGTAATATGAAATTTTCTGCAATATTAAAATTATTTATTTCTAGTTAAATAAAAAGTTATTTTAAAACTTTTTTATAGTGATTACGAGAAACCTTTTTAAATTAAAACTAATGTACGATAAACATATTTATTTATAACAAATAGTTATGTAATTACTTCTAATGTATTTAATTTAGCTAAATATTTTCAGGTTCATTGATAAATATCTCGAAAGGACTTTCGGGTGTTATAGCATAGGTTTCTAAAAAGAATAATAAAAAAAATACGGGCACGTTCTGGCAGTTAATTTTTGTTCGATCTATTAGAGGAATGTATACTTTACATTTTGTCAAAAAGAGTAACGCAAAAATGTGCATAAATGAAATTGTAGGCCTATATAAAATTGAATTTCATAGGAGGTTTACTGTAAAATAAGCCTCACTTCAATTATTTTTACAGCGACCAACTAGATAAGTTGATATTTGTTCGTTATTAAAATAATCCATCGCATTTAATATTATTTCGTACACAAACAACCCTTACGTCAAAAGTTACTTCTTAGAACAACTATATTAGACGAACACGAATGTCGTTCAGATGTCTGTTTTTATCGGGTTTTTAAACTTTTATTCCAATTAGTAAAAAAATATTTAAGAAAATATGAATTTATATAACTTATTCAATAGTAATTATACTGGCAATAAAATCGGGGATTTCTAAAAACAATGAATTTTGAACTTTGTTCTCCTAGAATTGACAAATATACCCCGTACCCCCGGAGATATATAAGTGTCGCAATAGGCGGGAAAACCCTGTACAAAACCATAAGCACTTAATTTTTATGAATTTCAAAAAACATAATAGCACCCCAATGTCCGCTTCGGATTACGGGGTTTCAATTCCAAATAGACTATAAACACATTAATATTCAGCATTTTATTACAAACGATTTTAATTGTGTTTAGGTGCTAGATTTGCGTAATAATAATAAATAATTTTCTCAGTGTAGAAAACGCTGTTTGGGTGTTTTGCGCTAAAAGTTTCAAATCCGCCCTGAAAAAAATACGAGCGTCTTCTCGACAATGTTCTTTTAAAGTTAAATTAATATACTGCCTATCCAGTTGCTCTAGGTATAATAATTATTGTATTTTATCGCTTCCTACAGATTGTCGGATTAAAAAATACAAACCAATAAACAGTTCTCGTGTTTCTCCAAGGTTTCATATAATCCTAATGGTTTTACGACATAATTAGCATAGATATCTACGGATTATCTCGAAAATCTCGAAGAAATTAAAATGTTTAACAGGTGCACGCGAATTAAATCATGCGGACTAGAATAATTCTAAAATGTTTATTAATATTTAAATTAAAAACGTAATTTATAAATTTTATAAATCAGATTTTCAATGTCGCTTTTATGGGAAAATACCGAAATCGGTAATGAAGTGCGTCAAGGTCCGTCAGTGAATATATCTCCAGCGATAGTAATGTTAACAATTGATTAGTTGAGTAACCACATGTATTAATATTGAAATTAGAATCACTTTGGATGGGGTTTGGCCCAGAGGTATTCGTTGCGCCCAATTAGTGGGTGTGGAAAATCGGCCTTGGTCTTCCACTTGAAGTGCTGCTGCCTAAAATAGCGAGTATGTTACAGCTCTATACATGATGGTTGAAAAAACACAAGTCAACCAGAAAAAAAATCCCATATAAGCAACCATTTGTTTGTCATTTCTATATTACATTACCAAGTTCGGTTTAATATATCATTTTCTTTGTTTGGGAAGGAAGTAAGAAGGGAAGGGTAATGCTATTTGGTCCTATCATACCGGTATCATGCCTCCCTCTCCTTTTCAATCGAACACTTACGATTATGTAAAAATTACATTCCAAACAATTTAAAGTTATTTAATTAGGTTTCCAGTCACTTAGAAAGAAGTTTCTTATTTAAATTAAATGGAAAATGCCTCGCAAAGTTACATAGAAGTTGGAAGTTTATGTAAACTCTGAAAGATGGAGAAGACTAACAAAGATTTTGCATAAAATAGGATGCAGCATTGAGACAGCAAATAAATACCGACGATCTTTTATTTTTTCAGGCAGATTTAGCGCTAGCTATACCTATACAGATTGTTAACTTTTGAAATTTATTTTTAAAATATACTTATTATCCTCCGCATTAAACAGTTTACTTCCATAAAAAATATATAGGAGCGAAAAGTAACTGATATACACTCCCCGGCACAAAATTCCGTCACCCTAAAATTTTGCCCAATTTTGATGTTTTATAACTTTTTTATTTTTCCATCTGATTTTCATAAATTTTTTACCAGTCTGTAGATCAGTTCATTGTGTGTCTTTTTAATTATTGTAATAAGTCATATTTTTCGTCCAGGCAATATTATACAGGGGTAAATCAAAGTGTTGTTTTTTGTCGTAAACTCAAAACACCCTGTGGAAAAATTGAGGCGAATAATTTTGTTTACAAACTGTTTGCTGCCATCTTAGACGTATTGTAAACATTTTTTTTTTTTATTCATCCCATTATCTCATTTCTTCTGCGAGCAGCAAAATTTTAAATGAAACGCTGATTTCAAGCTTATTTTTATTAACAAAAACATCCACTAGGTATATCACAAAATTAATTAACAAAGACAAATTTTAATAACGTGTATATCCTCCTCTCGCAGCAATGACAGCTTGCATTCTTCGTGACATCGAATTAATAAGATTACTTATTCTGTCTTGACGAATAGCCTGATATTCTTCTGTCAGCGCCAGCCGTAAGTCTTGCAAGGTTAGTGGTTGCACAGGACGGCGACGGAGTGCTCTTTTAAGAACATCCCAAAGATGTTCGATTGGGTTGAGATCCGGGCTACATGCGGGCCAGTCCAATCTTGGAAGTCCAACGTCATCCAGATATTCACTCACTACCCGTGCAAAATATCCGCCCAAACCATGACTGAACCACCGTAATATTGCAGTCGCTCAGATATGGTGCAGTCTGCATATCTTTCATTTCTACGTCTGTATACCCGTTCACGACCATCCGGCGACCTTAAACAAACCCTGGATTCATCTGTGAATAGTACGTTTCCCCACTGTTCTACAGTCCAGTCAGCATGCGCTCTTGCAAATCTCAGTCGGTGTTGTCGATGCCGAGGAAGCAATTTTGGACATACTGCTGGCCTTCGTGAATGCAATCCTGCTTCTAACAATCTTCTACGTATCGTTCTTTCACTTACACTTACTCGACGTACCATTTGCAAGTCATTTTTTAGATACACAGCAGTAGCTCTTCGATCTCTTAAAGAACTCATAATGACAAAGTGATCATCAGCTTGAGTGGTCATTCTCCTTCTGCCAGAGCCTTGCCGCCTAATAAAGTTTCCCGTCTGT
>CAXKVY010009792.1:0-25988 GCA_964058915.1 Tetropium fuscum
AATCGACATGAGGTGAACTGCGTGAAATAAAAATTGCTCCAAGTGAAACATTCATCCACAATGACGGTGACTTCAGCTGAAAATATCATATTAAGAATACGTGCCTGAAAATAGTCTTCAAAATATAAAATCCTTTTTAAATGTTTATTATGTCAAACCCTGGTTAACTCTGCGCTGTCATAAAATGTCATCTCATAGGGGGCGCTGCCGACAGCAAAAGGATTATAATTACTCTAAAACGTGTTCTTAGAAATGAATCATTGGGAAGTTGCCTAAGTTCTTTAGCCTTTATTGAGGCTCTTCATGACGATGTACGATTTACTTTGAATCCATTTACACTTTTAATTAAATATTAATACTCATAAGTTTCACAGTGAGGATGTGTATTTTGTTCTTTAGTTTTTCGTGTAAGCTATAGAGGGCGCCAGTTGCATAAATGGATATTAAAGGAAGAATAAATCCTACAAAATTACTTTTAAAAAAATAAAATTTTCAGAGACACTGTCTTTTTACCTACTTGTAGACTTTATGAGTAGGAATAATTTTAATAATAGCAGAAATTAAGCTGTACTATGAATAACGAGCACATCCCAGTTATCTGCAAGTTGCTTCCTCCCACTTAATATCTAAGGAGCACGCAATCTATATTTTCCTGGTATTGTATAAAATGTTGTCATAATAAATATTCCATAAACCATTATAGAGAACTTACTACCAATTGAACAGTCTGTATGTCTACAGGAAAATACACTATTCAAAATAAGTTTCGAACGATTCTAAATAGGGACTTGAAGCAGATCCTAAAAAAATGGCACTTCTCCGTATCCGTATCGTATCGGCTTACGATACTGAGGAAAAATAAGTTAAAGCCAACCGTCCAATTTTGTATATTTACGCGTATTTACTTGACATTGAATAATTAAAAAAATACTAAATTTGGCGGTAAAAGTATTATTACCTTAAAAGCAGTTAAAAGCTTGCGAGTGAACATCCTGTATATAAAATAATACTAGAGATAAGTTTCTAACTCATCAAGCTGGGTTGCTTTCTACTTTAAATAAATACAGGTAGGTACCTTATTAGGTACATGCATGCAAACCATTAGAAGTATAAAATTATTGTACTCAAGATCTTAAATAATTGTTATTGGAGGATTATGTATAATATAAATGTTGTTTCAGTTTAGAAAACATTTTGGCAGCCTTTATTTTTCATGAAAATATCTGGAACATAATAATATTGAATACTCGTATACCTACCTATTAGGTACCTACTTTATTTCGTGTAGTGTTTTCCTGAGGAAAACTCTCTTCTTGGAATTATAATTGAGGCTAATGTACTATACAATTTGAAAGTCTATCTAGTTGCTAACCTAACTAAAAAATATATGAATTGTTTAACATCGAAATCAATTGACCTTATTAGTTAGGTTAGGAATATCCGGGCGCCAAATTTGAAATGGGTTCTTAAATACACTTCAACAAATTTAACTGCCGTATACTTCTTATAGGAGATTCAAAAGAGTGATTTTCAGACGGGAATTTCTCGGGTTTTGGGTATTTCTTAGTATTTAAACCTATTATACGTCAAACTTTGAACATATTTCTCTACAATTCAAGCCTAAATAAATTTTTATATATATGAGTTAAATATACAAAAGATTTGAAATAAAAAGGTCTGTTTTCCATGGACATAAAGAGCGTATTAGTTTAACATTTCTTACGCTAGAGCGCCAGGCCAGCTGAGCTTTAAAACCTAAAAGGTCAGGTTAAGGGTTATGGTGTACCTACATAGATACCGGATTATTATTTATATGGACATTTTTTAAACTAACTAAACAGATACCACACAACAAACTTGATGATAGTGATGGAAAAGGCTCGGTTTTTTGCTCGACAGTTTTTTGCACTTATTCCTTACATATGAATACTCTGTTCCGGTAGGGGCAACCAAGAACAAAATACAATAACTAGTCCGCCATATTGGATCTAGAGTGACGTCATTTTATTTTCGTATTCTTCTCAGTAATCCCTTTCATTTGATAGCCAATCTATCGAAGTGCATAAAAAATATCTAGTCCGCCATCTTGGGCGGTCCGTTTGACCCGAACAGACATATACATAGATACATACATACATAGCAAGTTAAGTAAAAGCTTGTAAAAAAGAGCAGTTCTTGACTATATTTTGATAGTCTTTTATTTACTTGTAAATACAGGATCTGATGAGTACGACAGTGATGGTAGCAACTGCAGGCATATTTCTGGTGATGTTGCGTATTTGGACGTTCAACACGATGAGTTAGTTCTCCTCCCTGACAGATAGGCAAGTATACTATAAGTACTTCGCGCATCTTTTTGGCGTTAGTCTCCAAATCTATCACAAATACTGCCTTTCACAAATAGACGTCTCAATTATTAACGAACTACGAATATATCGTATCGTCTCCATATATCGAGACAAAGATTTAGCAAAGAATAAGACAGGGTCTAGACGAGAGAAATTATATCTTGCCTGATCTGGAATGTGCATTGTCATTTTTACAAATACGAGATGAGATGTACCTGTTTCATGTTTTATCTCGCCTTGAAATATCAATCGCCTCGCAACTCGAGATTTCTGTCAAGACGAGATAACCCCCAAATCAAGATTAGTCGAGAAGCAACTCCCAAGGTCTAAAACTAGTAGTAGCTAATACATTGATCTTGTAGTCCATCTACGTCTATTTTCTATCTACGTCTATCTCTAGTTTACCAAATTTGGTACTAAACTAAATAGATTAAAAAGATTGAATTAACTACAATATAAATGGAAAAGTAAATAGTTAATATTCCTTATAACTCTTCACAAATATGACTGATGCCGATTGCAAATATGCCGAGACACCCAATACACAATAAAATTACCTACAATAACGACGGACGAGGTAGAGTCTGCCTCACGAAAATTAAGCAACGAAAAAAATGCAGGATAAAAATTCCGATGTGGCCACGTTTTCTATTACTAAATTAATTATATAGCCTCCTCTTCTTATAGCTTATTTTTGTACTATAGGTTTTACTTACACAAAGAAGCCAAATTTCCAGTATGCTCTGAGCTCGACAGAAGATTCTGTTGCTTATTTTATCGACCTTCTTCTCCCTCATACTCTTTGTTCAAATTTCGAAAGGCAGATTGTATCTACTTTGTCAATGGTTATTTTCAGTCAATTTCAATTATTTAAGTATTAGTATGAATACAATCTTAACTACGTTCAGTATTACACTACTTATATATTATTATAAGGAATATGAGATTATATGCCTTATCAACTATTCCAAAGGGTATAAGCTTTCCATATCTCCAAGTCTAATTATTTTATATCAGTATTAGGTTCTAAGATCGAGCATACCATTTAACACAAGTCACTAATTGGAAACATATATCAAAGCCGGCAACAGGCAAAATATAACTGGTTGAATAGGCACAATGTAATATCTACATTTCTACATAATAAATAAATTTGTATAAACCGATTTGGAAGCATGGAAATTGCAGCCGTGCTCGACTTAAATAAACTTACTCGTAGAAAAATCGCAACACTAAATAAGGATTTAGTTTTATAGGCTAACTTTGTTTTATGGATCGCTGATTATGAATTTTGCACTTACCACAAAAAAATCTCGCCGGAAATACCTCTATTTTAAAAACGTTTTTTTTCAACATAACTAAACTTTTGTTAATCTTAAAAAGAAAATGACTTCAAATACAAAAAAAAGTTTTCTAAATGCCTTTTTGACAGATCAAACTCAAAATTGCACTATGAGACGCAGCGCTGCAGGTATTGAAGTCATTGAAGGTTTTCCGCTCCGAATTCCTTGAACCTGTAAATAAAACAAGAAAATATAGAAAAAACATGAGGCTTTAAATTGGCTATAATTGCAATAACTTGCAATACCTTGTATAGCCCACAGGACGTTTTGAAATTTCGGAAAAAAACATAACATTTTTTTAGCACCTGGTATAATATCAAAATCATTCGTTTTACCAAAACAACTAAAGCAGTGATATTCCTAAGAGAAAAAACTATAATTTGAAAAAAAATCGACCAAAACGAACAAAAATTGTCGAAAATACATAGGTAACGTCAAATTTGAGTAAATTTTTTGGTTGTGCGTTAAATAAGTTGCGCAGTGTATATGGATAAGATTTTTATATATAAGTTATGCAGTGAAAACACAGAGTATAAACACCTGACAAGTCTGCTATACTGTCACGATCTTGATACAACTGCTAAATTTCCCTAGGCGCCAGTTCTTTGAACATTTATTTTTATTAAATATTAAAGTTCACTGCTGAGCATGATTCCTCTATAGTCCAGTAGGGGAAGTTCAACTAGGTTGCTTGGAACATTGAAACTAATTTGTTTGCAAATAATTCCTGGTAAATCTTATGTAGAGTAAAATGTTTAAAGTTATATTGTGATAGCAGGTTATTTTCCCAATCTTACATGAGAGTAATAATAACTATTAAATATAGAAAATTGGTTGTTTTATTATCAAAAGGAAAGTAAATATGTCTATCAGACAGGAAGTTTAACATACAAAAGTAAATATGTCTATTAGACAGGAAATTGAACACAAAAGTAAATATGTCTATAAGACAGGAAGTTTAACACACAAATTGAAATATGTGGTTACCAAAATTGAAAGTAGCAGCATGCTTAAATGCATACATGAAAATCATAAAACTCTGTGAGGAGTAATATTTTGAAAAAAACTTAATATTAAGACCTACGCCAAACTACGCCATGTTATACTAATTACATGGGCAGTGGGCCTCGCAAACAATGAACTCTTAATACTAAAATTATTTTAAAATGTTGTTACCTTGCTACGTTTATCTTTATATAATCCATTCAGTTTCGAAGCACCACAATTTTATTTACACCGAACTTCACTTTATTTATTATTATTTATCACCACATTCATTCCATCTGTCGGAATCACCATCTACCGGAAGAAACTTGTACTGACCAATTAGAAAACTGCTTCTCCTGGTTCACGATGCTGCCATCTATCGGAATCACCTTTTACTATGAGTACCTACTCACTACATTTGACCGTAGGTAGGTATCAATTTAACACGGAAATATTTGGATAACCTTTATCTTCTGCTTTCTGTGTTTTCTTGGAACGATTTCTCCTCCTTTTCCTTCCCACGTACACACTATTTTCGCCTCGTATACTTTCCCTGGAGACGTCGTGCTTGAAATAACTTATTTCCAAGTCGGAACACTATAAATCTTGACAATTTTCTTCTCTACTTGTTTACTGTTGATAATTGAATACTGTAGCACAAATTTTCTTATTTTACTATTGTCTAACTAATTATAATTTACAAATTTTTACAGACACATTAAGCGTAGCTGCCGCTTGTTAAAGGACGCTATTGTAACTCTCTAGTTTGTTACTCATTTCTACGGAAGTTTATCCATTTGAAACAATCGAAGTTCCTTGACAACGAGTGTTATGTTATGTTACTCTCATATAATGTGACCAATCATATTGCAGCTAATTATTTAATTTATTTTGTTTACCTTAAATGTTGTTGAATTTTGGTTTAAACAGTTTATTTCTCCATTCTATATAGGATTCACACATCAGATTCACTTTCCACAAATCCGTTTCAATGTTCACAATACAGTGACCTGTACCCATCTGTACCTCAAACGTTTTGCTTCAGAATTATAATCCCGAACCCCTATTCTGACTTGATGCATTTAAAATTTTACGTCCAAATATACCGAGTTTATGTGAGTGTGATATACCATAATGTTTGTTAGGATTTGTCTTTTCCGATTAAGTTGGATTTAGAATTTTGCGCTGATAAATGGCTTCAATATTATTTTATTTACATACTGGCCAATCAGATGATTTCTCATACATGGTCTGTGCGATGTGTAGAGGTGCTTGCGCTCATGACTGATACTAGAATTGGGACTTTATAGATTGAATCTCCGTACACGTATTACTTTATAATCTAACGTGTTTATTGTGTTTTACCTCTATATTTGGGCTCTGGATATTCGTTTATCTCAATATATATATATATATATATATATATATATATATATATATATATATATATATATATATATATATATATATATATATATATATATATATATTAAGCATATTTTCTTGTAAGATAACATTTGCAGTATTCCTTACCTATCCAAAATAATTATCATCATTGATTGTGTTTCATTATTTCTTTATATATTTAAATTTTATTACTATAATAACCTATATTATATTACATTACTATAAAAACCTTAATTACTATAGCAATATTACTTAGCGCATGTTTTTCTACAAGTACTGAAATATAATATTCCTCAAGATATTAAATTTTTGGGTATATAAATATTTCTGTTATGGTTTTGGGTGGCGAGTTCATTGAAATATTGTGTATTACATTTCAGAGTAAATTTATAAGATTAAGGTTTTTACTGCATGACACTTAAAAACGCTCCCAGACCAAGACTTATTACAGTCGAGAAAGTACGGCGTGAAATAACTGCATTATAAATACTCATAAATTATCCAGATCAGCGAACGAAATGAATAAGGAAGAGTTATTTCAGCTTTTTAAGTTTGGTAGAAAGGGCGTAATGGAAAAGAGGCGCGAATGTAAGGGACATTTGCGTTATGTATACTGATGATTGAGGCTGGAGAGCCACTGTATGCATACTAACTAGTTGAGCTGAAGACGACGAAGAGTCTGAATGACTTTTCGAACCGTGAGGGGTATTAGTTATATAGCAGACAGCAGACATTCATCTTAGATACACTCTTTTCTCAAATGAACTTCTCGAGGATCTTGTGTCACTCCATATATGTAATATTAGACCTAATCCATCACCTAGAGAATGTTACTAATACAAATTGGAACATTATCGGACGAAAGTAGGTATATGTTGTGAGATACGTGAATTTATAAGTACCTATTCATCTTACGAAGATAATGCAGCTGTCAGATAGACAAAGATAAACTCATCTTCAGGGACGGAATATCGACAGGAGATTGAACTATTTTTCAGTTATGTATGCCAAATGAAAAGAGAGCGGTCGACTTTTTAAAAGATTTACTAACTTTTACCAAACTTACTTGATATCACTTGTTAATAAAACGTATTTCCCAATTATTAATTTCTTCTAATAGCGTGAGCTTATTTTTAATTTGATATATTTACTTCGAAAAGGTGATATTCCTTAATTATAATTTAACTCATATAGTGAGTCTTTATAGTGAGTAATTTACCTGTAGAATTTTCTATTTTTTTTTAAATTAATTTAATTCATTTACGTCTTTATAATAATAGAACGCTAAAGTAGGAACGGAGCTGCTGGAATTTCTCCCAACCATAGGAAAATATAGCCTCCATGAAGCTAGCAATGATAATGGGGTGCGCCTAGTAAATTGTGCTGCAGCACTAAATATGACTAGCTAGCACATGTTTCAACCATAAAAACATCCATAAGACCACCCGGACTGCCCCGGATGGTAAAACCGGTAACCAGATAGACCACATACTTATCGATTCTAGACATGGGTCCAACGTTATGAACTGTGAAAGAAACAGAGGAGCTAACACCGATTCAGGCGATTACCTTGCTATAGGCACGCTAAGAGCACGAATATCGAATGCAAAAGAAGAAAAAAACAAACCACCCGCAAATACAACGTACAAAAATTGAAAGACCCCGCTGTTAAAGAACGGTACAACCTCAACCTAAATACCAGATTAGCTAATAGAAATGAAGCTGACGCTACTCCCCCAGATATAAATACACAGTGGACAAAGATCAGAGAGGATATGCAGACGACAGCAGAAGAAGAACTAGGCGAGGATCGTGGAACTCGTAGGAACTATTGTTTGGACGAGGAATGTGCAGAATCCACAAGGAGGAAGAATGAGGCCTTTATGAGATTGCATACCAGAAAAACCAGGAAAACTGTCGAGGAATATCAGACAAGAAGAAGAGAAGAAAAACATATTCATAAAGCCAAAAAGCTAGAACAGTTTAACCAAGAACTGCGAAATATAGAATCCCTCAACAGAGAACAAGAGTACAGGAAATTCTACAGAAAAGTAAATATTGCTATGAAGAGCTTTAAACAAAGAACGGCGCAGTGTAGGAACAGTAATATAGACCTGCTGAGCTCTAGAAGCGAGGTGCTTAACCGCTGGGTAGAACACTTCAGTTCCCTACTGAACACAGAAAGAGCGGAACTAACCCCTGAATCACAAGAGGGACGAGATTTAGGAGAAGGAATAGAGAACAATGAGGGTTATGCAGATCAAGAACCACCAACAATAGAATAAATCGGAGAGACCATAAAAAATATGGCAAACAATAAATCACCAGGAAGTGACAACCTGCCAGCTGAGCTCTTCAAAGACAGTGGAGAGGAATTGATAACTGCTCTGCAACGACTGTTCTTAGATGTCTGGAGACAAAGAACCCTTCCAAAGGAGTGGAATGTAGGTATACTATGTACTATCTACAAAAAAGGCGATATACTTGAATATTCAAACTACCGAGGAATCACCCTTCTGAATTCTGCATACAAAGTATTCTCAGTAAATACTCTGAATCCGACCCTATGCAGAAAGAGAAATAGGAAGATACCAAGCCGGATTCCGCGGTGGCAAGTCGACAATACATCAAATATCGACACTTCGGCAAATACTAGAAAAAACACATGAACATTGAATTGACCCACACCACATTTTCATAGACTTCAAGGCCACCTATGACACCATAAATAGAAGGAAACTCTATGAATCTATGAGCTCCAAATACCAAATCACTTAGTGAATCTCACAAAAATGATAATGGAAAAAGTGCAATGCAGGGAGCGAGTAGGGAGAAATTTGTCCGAACCCTTCAAAACGTCTAACGGACTGCGCCAAGGAGATGCGCTTTCCTGTCTCTTGTTCAACCTAGCCCTCGAGAATGCTATACCGAACTCGGATGTATCAACAACAGGGATGATCAACAACAAATCCATCCAAATCTTGGCCTATGCAGATGGACATTGATATCATAGGCAGATCTGAGGCTGCAGTTAAAGAAGCATATACGGAACTGAAAAGGGCAGCAGAAGAAATTGGAATTGTAATTAATACCAACAAAACAAAATACATGCTAGCAACATCGGACATACCAAGAAAGATAGTACATCCCGGTAGAACCGTAAATACAGATGACCATGACATTGAACCGGTGAGCGAGTTTGTGTACCTCGGTTCATTGATCAATAGCAATAATGACACAACAGCTGAAATAAAACGTATAACCCTCCTCGCCAATAGATGTTACTATGGACTTGCCCCACAGCTCAGGTGGCACGACATCTCTAGAAGCACAAAGACTAAGATTTATAAAACCCTAATAAGGCCCATGTTAACGTACGGGTCCGAAACATGGACACTCACTAAAAGTGACGAGAACATATTGGGATGCTTCGAGAGAAAAGTGTTAAATAAAAGGATAATCTATGGGGCTATTGAGGAAAATGGGCTGTGGGGGAAAAAAGGTACAATTTCGAATTATACAGGCTATTTCAGGAATCTGATATCGTCAAAATAATTAAGCTTAGTCATCTACGATGGGTTGGCCATGTTATGAGGATGGATGTAGATGATCCCACTAGAAAGGTCCTACTAGATAAACCCGTAGGACAACGTAGAAGGGGAAGACCCCGAATCCTAGATAACATAAATTTAAGGACTGGAGCTTGGCGAAGACGGGCGTTGGATAGGGACGCGTGGAAGCAAATTCTGGAGGAGGCTAATGCCCACAATGGGCTGTAGTGTCGTATTGATGATGATTCTATTGACCATGTCGAAAAACTTAGGGGTAAATGAACTGTTGTGCGTAAGAGAGAACGGTCGCAATTTCGAACATTTAATTTAGATTAATATATATTTATACCTACGTTCCTATTCTTCTTCATCTATTCTTTGTTTTGTTCTTTGTTTCTTACTACGTTTTACTATTAGTTTTCTTGAGTTAAGTTGTTCATTGTTTACTGTATTCTTATTAATATTTTCCTCGTATTAAATAAAAATGTGTTTAGGAACAATATTACATCTCCCAATTATTGTTCTTTTCCATGGAGCAGTATGGGATTTTTGTGTACTCGTAGATTTGTCATGAATAAATTTTTATACATTCGGTTGAATCTCTGTTTCTCAAAATAAGTATAAAGTGTGATATATTGCCGAACTCATAAATAGCTAGTCTACAAGAATCGGCCGGAAAATATATATTGTTGCTATTTAAAAAAATTATCAATGACGTCACATCCGGAACACCTCGAGCGCGATGTTATTGTATATTACATCAAGATAAGCAGAATTAAAAATAAACATCGACGTGTCCGAGGATTTTAGACAGAATTCAGAAATATTGAATTAGTCCTTTACTTTTCTTACGCACTGTATAATTGACATATTCCTATTCTACGTACATAAGTAATTCTAAATAAATGTGTCTTAATACATGAACAATGAACAATATTTATTGGATTCAACATGAATAAGACTGCTATAAAATATGATAGCTTAGATATATTAATTCCGTTATATCTCGGATGCTATTGAATTTCGTTAGTAGGAGAAATTAGGTTTCTTAAAAATAATCACGAAAATAATGAAATTATCGTACACTGCCGGACGAACGTCCCAATGCAATTATTTTATATCCCAAGTCAATATTCTCCTTGAATTTTATTTACTTTTCATTTATTATTCTCACTATGAAGTGGCGCAGACACTTATTTAATTCCGCTCGGAAATAAATTGGGCTTAGGTTGCTTGGCATCGGCATTGTTAGAATTCGACAAATTAGTGTTCATTAAAAAACATATTAACACTATCATCCTGAATACCTTCATGATGAGTTTTCACTGATTTGTAACTTGAAGAGCATCTCAAATGAAGATGAAAATATTAATTCATATTTTTTTTCGGTACTAAGCGACAGTCCTCCCACAATGTCCCGAGAAGGGTTTATATTAAACTATACTTTTATATTAAATTATATTTTATTTTAGTTCTTTTTTCGTTCGTTTCTTTACTTAAGTTCTTTATTGTTATGTAATAAGTGTTATGTAATATTGTTATGTGATTAGCGATTTTAAGCAAAAAATTATGCAAAATGTATTTAAAACTTTTACTGGTCCAATAAGGACTATGGTTTGTTATTTAATATGTTCCTATTTTAAGTACAAAAATACTAAATGAGAAAAGGAAATTATAATAAATTATTAGACCACTCGATTTAACCCATTTTATACCAAGCATAGAAAATAAAAAAATAATGTCTCCATTTCAAACTAATAAACTATTACTGGATAGGGCTGGAACCTTTGATGTAACTATAACACTCGGAGTAGTTTCCACAAACACCAAAACACTTTCACTTCGCTCGACGCGCCAACCAAGTTGGCATTATCCGAAGACGATTAAAACTAATCTTAATCTTATTGTTCATTATTTCCCAGTGTACCAATTCCACAGACCTTGGACTATCTTGAGGATTTACTCGAATTAAACAACTATAGAAAAGAAGTAATAGAAGAATATATAAACCTTACAAAACTTTGTATGGAACAAAATTCCTTCCGTTTCAATGACAAGTTCTATGAACAACATGAAGGAACCGCAATGGGTAACTGTTTATCGCCTTTAATTGCTAATGTCTTCATGAGTCGATTTGAAACTGAAGCAAAAGAAGAATTCGAGGATTTGGCTGAGGTATGTGGATGACATTTTTGCCGTGTTTGACACTAAGATTGCGAATGTAGAAAACTTCATTTCCAAATTAAATAGTCGTTTCACTTCTGTAAAGTTTACATATGAACTAGGAAATAATGGAAAAGTTCCATTTTTAGATGTATTAGTAATTAAAAATAGTGACAATAGGTTAGAATTTGATATATGTATAGAAAAGATCGGATATATCCCTAATGACTCTCACCACTGCTATCAACATAAAATGGCAAGTTTTAATTTTCTTGTCGATCGTTTACTAAGTTTCCCTCTCAGTAATGAGAGGTTTGAAAAAGAAAAAGTATTAATTAAAGATATAGCTGTGAGTAATGGTTATCCTAGAAATATAGTTGAAAAACTAATTAGGAAGCCTAAATTTAAGGACCCACTTCGTAATTCTACGACCTTTCAAAAGGATATAGAGACTCCAAAATATGTATCCATCCCGTACGAACCCCGGTTTACTAATGGTTTGAGTAAGGTCTTCAAAAACATGGGTATAACAGCGATTCATTCGTCGAGTAATAAATTACAACAACTTTTAGACAATCCAAAGGATAAAATTGTTCCAAATGAAAGGTCTGGAATTTACGAAATTAGTTGTAATGATTGTGATCGAAAATATGTTGGACAAACGAGACGATCAATTAACACCAGATTTAAAGAGCATATGGCTAATCTAAAATATGGAAGAACAGATAAGTCTAGTGTTGCACAACATGCTTTTGACAACAATCATAGAATAGATATTAGTAATTTAAGATTAGTTAGAAATGTGACCAATAATAGACAGTTGGATGCATATGAGAGCATAGAAATTGTAAAATGTAAAAGTAGTATGAATCGCGACAAGGGACCTATACCGTATAGCCCGCTTTACGCGTTGCTTAGCAACCGATCATCGAAGCGTGATTAGTCACGCGTAAATTTCACGGTGATATCATTAGTGACGTCATAATGAAAATAGTATAAATATGGTAGATTTTGTAGTTTAAGATTAGTTTTAATCGTCTCCGGATGATGCCAACTTGGTTGGCAAGACGCGCGTCGAACGAAGTGAAAGTGTTTTGGTGTTTGTGGAAACTACTCCGAGTGTTAATATGGAAGAATAAAAATGAACTATAGAAGAAATGATCTATAGAAGAATAAAAATGAAGAGTAAAAAACATTTTTAAAAACAAGCTTCTATTTAAAAGCTCTAAAAAGAATAAAATAAACTTTAAATTAATTTACACCCATCAATTAATTACGTTACACAATTTATATGATATAAAAGTTTATCGCGAGATTTACCTATTTTAAAAAAATATATTATTTTTTTCTTAGAATTATTTATGTCAATATCAAGTTACATATTGTATTCTTGTTTATCTACACAGTTAAATCTGTACTTCATTTCTGTCTTCCTCTTTTTTTAATGAGGTACGTTTGTGCCTCACCCAGTAACCCATGTAACTTTTTGAGACCCCTAATATGAAAGTTAAGCCAGTATTTACGATAAGCTCGAATTAGTAGCGGCAAATCTTGAAAGGTAACAACTGCCTAATAATACTGTCCCTTAATCCATTCGAGCGGGATGATATATGGGCATGAATGGGCATAATGTAAGCTTTATATTCCACCCTCATATATGTTTTCACTTCACAATCTGCATTGCATTTTATTAAGTTTAAGGGCAAAAGACAACGACATGCGAGCAGTAAATACTTGCACGAGATCAAAGTAATCTGCTTCACAATAACGTCTCGTATCGATATAGTTCTAAAATGATGATAATACGCCGACCGAGACAAGTTAAATCAGAAATATAGGCAATATTAAGCTGATAAAATTTTTGTATTTGCCATATAAGTAAATTCACCAAGAAACAAGAAACGCAGGAGGAGCCTTTGAGATAGAAACCAAATATATAAAATTAAGGGGATATCAAAAGAAACATATTTGAATAAGATAGTGATATATTCAAAATGAAGTGACCTTTTCCCATTTCTATTCGGGATTTGATTTTGTCGTAGATAGACTGAATGGAATTATTCTAGAGTGCTGGTGTTTCTATTACGAGTAGATTGCAAAACGTGACTGGCTGTGGTTTGACAACATTTCTTACTAAACTTGTGGTCAATAATAAGTTTATGAGTTCTCATTCTCATTTTACTTTTCTGCCGCATTGTATTTCAATACCGGTCCTATTACTGCTCCTGCTCACTATTTTCGTATATTGCTGCAATTTTGAAATGTTAGGAAACGTCTTACTTCCACAACCAATTACGAAATCTGCTCGTTTCACAAATGTACTATTTCCCAACAACTGGTTACATAAATAGGTATTATATCCTGAATGTGTTTTTAATCTTAAACCTATTATACAAAAATATTGTTACATATTTTGAAAGTAATTTTTGGTTGAACGAAAATGAAAAATGTAGCCTGAAAGTCGAAAGTCATTCGAGTTCGAATGATGTGTATTCGAAGTATGTTATGTAGTTGAATATAGTTGAAGAAAATATCATATGATCTTTCAAGGATTTTCCAATGGCCAACCAGAGAGGAAAATAACGGCCAAGACGTCGAAAACGGCGAATAGTTCGATTATGTTCCATATTTTTTTTTAATTATGACTCCACTGTTGTAGTATTTTTTTACAAAAGTTTGATTATACAATTTACTTAATATATACTAATATTTCTCTACTAATTAATTAGTTGTTTTTAATTTATTTCTAATTAATATTTATTTCCATTAAAATTTAAAAAAGTATCAAGAACGCGTGTACTGAGTAAGAACTACATATCATTGAACAATATTTTTTTTGCTAAACCTATCATAATTTTGTTTATAGTTTATAGTAAAATTATAGTTTTTTTTATAGTTTATAGTAAAATAATATTTTTTAACGTAAATGCAATCCACGAAATCGATACTTTTTCTTCAAAATTGTTTTTTAATACCACTGGTAGGTTATTTTTAAGACTTATGTGGTTTTTGAAATTAATGATTCAATTGTTATTTAGAAAGAAACACAAGATACTGACCATGATATGGATTATAGGTATATATTAAAATTAGTAAATGCTCAACAGTTTTTCTACTATAACTTTTATTATAAACGTTGCGTTTCTTCGTAGCACAGAAAAGCATAATAAATGATATAGCAGTTTTAAATAAAACGCCTGGTATATAGCAATGCATTTCATAGAAACATCTATATATTTGTCAAACCACCTATACCTCGACAGGTACATATAAAATAACGCATAAGCTATTTACTGGAAGAGGCTTTTAAATTTATAGATCTATTCCAATTTCCGATATTGGCTGATAGTGGCACAAAGACTATTTGAAAAAATATTCTTAATACCTGTACCTTAGTCACTTAGCACGAAGCGAATCGGTTTCCAGGGGCTGAACTGAAATGAAAGGAGGGCTAACGCCGGAGAACGATGATCCAGGTCAGTGGTAAGTAAGCACGTCCAGTTTTTCGAGGCTGTGCATTGGAATCAATCTTGATAATAAATAAGCCAACTACTTGTAGGTACTATTATTTGGCCAGCGGCGTATAGGTTTTATGAGACTACTTCAAGATGAAAATGAAAACGGATAAATGGATTCAAAGTAACATACAAAACACATATACATGTGTGTTTAAACATGTTGAAATAAACGAAAATACTGAACTTAAATCAGTAATCAAATTCTGTAAATACATCAAATAAAAAATTTAATTAAATTCAGTAATCAATAACTATCGCACAGATATTATAAGCGCAAGCACCTCTCACCAACGTATAGACTATAGCGGAACGCCAACCACCTACCCGCCTGATTGGTCAAAATGTAAAAACATTATACCTAACAAAATATTGAATCGGCGCAAAATTCTGATTCAAACATAATTACGTTACTAGATGTCACAATAATAAAATTATAGAGTATCGAGCACTTATAAACTATGCCTAGCTTACAAGACTAATGCAAAAGCATCAATGTAAAAATAGGGTTCGAGATTTCTAGCCACGAACCGGAATGGAAATTTCGAGGCAACGCCTCACACATAAATTGAAGTGTTACACAACAGAAAGTGAATCTGATTGTATAGTAGTGTTTAGAATTCGAAATTATATAGTGAAAATTAAATTGTAAGAGTTTTAAGTAAAATTAAGTAAATTATATATTATGAAGCAATCTGATTGGCCAGATCATAACATTATTACAAGAAAGAAGTAAGGTAACCAGGAAGTGCAAATGTTTTTTTATACGGCACATCCGTAGTAACAATCAACAACTAAGGGAGGGTCGAGCTAAGGCGTTCGATGAGTTAACAGCCACGCTCCTAAGTTTCATAAAATTTGTTATAAATTAATAGTAAATCTGAAATAATAATATTAATAATAATATATAAATAATTAATAATATTTGTGCTAAATAAGCAAGAAAATCAGTGTAAAGGTTATAGAAGCAGAAATAACTGCAAAATTAAGTAATTTCATCGTATTTAACAAGTAAGAAGTGGAAGGTTTGGTAGCCTCCCAGCCCTAGCAGAGATTTGCGAGTAATATAAAAACAAAAGGAAATCATTTTCACAATAAATTAAAGTGATAAGAAGATTGCAAATGCAGAAGCAGTAAGTTAAAGGCTTGAGGGTGAATAAATCCCAAAACAGAGTTCCAACGGAGAAAGCAGCATTCCAGAGGCAGTACGGCGACATCCCGATAGATGACACCACCAGAGCCCAGCTGCATTTGTTAGTTCATGTACCTACCAGTGAGATCAAGAAAAGTGATAAGTTTGGTGCGTGGTGACAAAAAGGATTAACATAATTTGAAAGGATATAAACAATTTCAAACTTTACTAGTTTTAAGAAACATTGTGACATTGAAACATTCAAGGTTTGTTTATTCTATTATCCATATATGACAATAAACGTAGTCACATACAATAAACTTCTTCTTTCTTGTTCTCTTAAAAAAATTCAGGAAACAATTTAAGACTACTACATTTGAGCTTCTCAAAAAATTAATTAATTTAATAAAATATTACAATACCGTAACTAGAGCCAGGGATCTCTTCTTTCTGGCCGCGCAAATCGTTTGCCCTTGGAGCAGGGGGACAATTCCCTCGATCCCCTCTGGCCGCGCAATTAGTTTGCACTTGTACCAGAAAAATTTAACTTCCTGCCCGCACAATTCGTTTGCACTTCGAGTAGGGAGACTAGGAAGGAACTACTCACTCACGTCACGATAGTCGCGTTGATTGAGTACTACGAGTAAGTTAGAAACCCTGAGTTTTGTTTTATTTTGTCTTTTAGAATACTCTAAGTTTGACTGTTATGTTTTTCCCTACGCACGTTAAAATAACACCGCTTATTTTCCAGTCACCGCCATTTTGGGTCCCCGTAACATCTACTGCCATTTTAGGTCCCTAAGATGGTATTTTCGTATGTTAGTATCCAATTTCTAATCGTAATGCTTCTATGCTGATGTATAATAATAATGCTGATGTATATAATCTGATAAAGATATAAGTACAAGTAGATGTATTGGACATAGACTGACAATAAACCTGTTATAATCATTTATCTGTGTATTATTTTGGATAGGGTAAAACAAGGCCTATCTGTGAAACACTTGGTGTTACCGCCTGTCTCCACTCGCACCTGCTGCCTGTAGGAAAAAGTGGTGTACTTATTTACACTATAACAAGATTTTGGTGCCAGAGACAAAAACTAAGCATCGAGAAAAAGAGAAATTTGTTATTATTTTTGTCGCAAGAAATTTTTGAATATTATTTATGTTGAATTTTATATATTAAAAATAAGCTATAAATCGATAGTAGCTAAGTTTCTTTTTACCTTAGTGTACGAAGAAAGTAAGATTGAATAATAGTGTCGCATGACAAAATCAAATCTTCAAGCAGCGAGAATAATAAACAGTTTCACTACTACTAAAATATGGCTGATTGTGAAAAATTGAAAAATTAATTGATCTTCATTTCATACATCTGAATTTACTGTAAAATATGTCTGTAATATAATAAATGAATAATTGATAATTATAAATAAAAAATTGAATAGATCGGTATCAACATACCTATTATATAGTAAGCTAAATATATATATATATATATATATATATATATATATATATATATATATATATATATATATATATATATATATATATATATATATATATATATATACATATATATATATATATATGAATATATATATATGAATATATATATATATATATATATATATATATATATATATATATATATATATATATATATATATATATATATATATATATATATATATATATATATATATATATATATATATATATATGTATATATATATATATATATATATATATATATATATATATATATATATATATATATATATATATATATATATATATATGTATATATATATATATATATATATATATATATATATATATATATATATATATATATATATATATATATATATATATATATATATATATATATATATATATATATATATATATATATGTATATATATATATATATATATATATATATATATATATATATATATATATATATATTTATATATATATATATATATATATATATATATATATATATATATATATATATATATATATATATACCTATATATATATATATAATCTATATTGATAATATTGACAGCTATATCGATATATCTACAACTATATAATAGCCAACAAAGTTCCTATAATAGGTATACCTAGTACATTATTCTTAAATGAAAGTATACGTGTGTCATATGGTTTTGCAAATGTCCACGGCAGACCGCAGGCTATGAATTAATTTGCAGTTCCTTTGCCGCAATTTTTTTGTCATTGCAGTTCACCCTTGCGGACTCAATAAAACAGATTCCATGTGGGTGACTGCTTCACATTTATTAGGGTGCAGGTGTCGTAAACATGCCTTATTATCTGCTTTACGACCAGCAACGTCTTTTTGTTCCTTCCTACCCAGGGCAAATTTCTTTCTTTTTAACTCATTTGGAACCTATAAACTCAGAAAAATCCTTGTGCTATGAAGGTCTCCCAATTATGTACTTACACTTAGTATTTCATAATGATATTTATATGCTTTGTAAAATGGGAATATGAGGTACATAATATATGAGTTTGCTCAAAATTTGTACTAAAAAAATACAATCGTTTAATAATTGCTAAATTAAAATTCATAATCCTATGAACTACGTATTGCTTAATCTATGTCAACATGCTCGATGGGATTTAGATCTGTTGATACGGTGGAAGTCTGAACACCATGATCAACAGAATGACCGTTTTATGCAAATATTTTGTATGTTTTGTCAGTTTTATGTTGAGACTTATAAATTTTAATTGGATTATGTTAATACATTTTTTACATATTGTTACGTGTTTGCACCCTGTGCCCAAATAGCACTAGTGGAACTAGTGGTATACGATGTACTAGTGGTTTCATGTACTAGTAGATAGCAGTATTCGTGGATCCAATAATTAAACACACGGTCACTTAACACTACTTTATTAACCTGCTATTAAACGCTGGATATACTTAGGTACTGAATAACAATTATAAAACACAATTTGTAACTATAGAGTCTCTTATCGATGTTTACTATTCGCGTATGCAACATTAACTGAACTCCGCCGCTGGCAACCTGCTTATATACCTGTCATTTCTCGATGCGTCGGCACTCTTCTAATACGCCTAGATGTAAGGAGAGAAGTTCATCCGGCGACGAGAACTAGTGACATCACTCGCCATAGGCGTGCGTAGCTATAATATAATCATAAGTATAATATAAGTATATTATATTGTCTTAGGCAATCCGTCAATTAATTTTCTGTCCCCATATTCAAACATCACTCTAGACGTTTTTGCAAACATTACAAACATCATTTTTAAACAAGTGTAAGTCATTGTTGACACAAAGAATGTCATTGGTGTTCAAAACCATCATCATATTATTTCTTCGGATTTTAGTGTTTCCAATCGAATATCTTAGTAATAAATGTTTTTAATAGAAAATATCGCACTTACATATGAGCCAATCAAAATATTTGTATTTTTTTGGTTATCATAGCAACAGCGATGATTTCTCTTATGCTGAAATTTACTCGTGGATATTTTTTTTCAAATTAGCCCTTGTCGCTTCGTGACTCGTGATCATTTTCAAAAAATTATGCACACAAAAAAAATCAATCTAATTATTGATTGAATTCAATCAATCACTTCTGGAGACGATTAAAACTTCCAGATGTCTCCAGATGATGCCAGAACGTCTCCAGATGATGCTAACTTGGTTGGCGAAACGCGCGTCGAGCGAAGTGAAAGTGTTTTGGTGTTTGTGGAAACTACTCCGAGTGTTAAGATTTTACTCAACAAAATTTTGAAACAATTTATATAGAATATAAAATATAGAAAAAATATAGAAAATATCTAAAGGTGAAAGATATTTTAGAACTGATGCTATTATACCATTGACGATTTAGTAGGACGGTATGCATTGTCGCCATTTCCGCATTCATATTTATTGAGATATTCCCTTATAATGTCCGAAGTGATTGAATTATTATTAAGTGATTGATTAATTATTGATTGAATTTTTTTGTGTGCATCAATTTTTTGAAAATGATCACGAGTCACGAAGCGACGCGGGCTAATTTGAAAAAAAATGTCCAAGAGTAAATTTCATCATAAGAGAAATCATCTCTGTTGCTATGATAACCAAAAAAATACAAACATTTTGATTGGGTCATATGTAAGTGCGATATTTTCCGAGTGATACTACTCCGAGTGTCATAGTTACATCAAAGGTTCCAGCCCTATCCAGTGTAAAATCTTCATTGTAATGGCAATACTAATATCAACTTGGATAACAAGTTTTAAAAAATTGGTCTTTTCTTGGAACACTTGAACCGAAAATTAATAGAACATGCCCACCAGACGAGGAATTGACACTGTCCCCTCTATAGTGCTTTCGTTTGATATACAAACTAATGGAATGCGGTGCTCAGTGGTGCGCGCAATTGTCCTAATATAGGAAATAAAATAAAAAACAATAATGTTAACTAGATTTAATTTATAATATATCAAAAACAAATTGCAAATGGATGCGAACTGCAAGTGTTTTTGTTTTTGTTTTTATCATATAGATATAATTTCGAGCGTTATATTAACGGATATTTATTGTTATTGTCTCAGTGGCAGTTGTAGGTGTTCAATGAGTTATTGTGTACTTGACCACATTAGGTAGGTGTTTACAACGCGACATCGAACGTGTACGTGAAGTGTAAAAGGTGTGCTCGAGTAAGCTATAATAATATAATAATTTTTATAATAATTGAGTCTAGTGTTTGTAAAATCATTGGTTATAGTTAATATTTTATAGTGCTATTATAATATTATAGCATTCATAGAATATAGTGTATAGTGTTTATAGGTTATAGTGGTTTTATATGGAGTAGTACAATGGAAAAACTAAAAAAGAAAAATAAGAAGAGCATTTACTCACATTTAATGAGAATTTCTGATGTGAGTTTTTGTGAAGAGTGCTACTAATAAGTGACAGTATGTGGAGATCCCCATTACCGAAGGGACATTGGAAAATACCAAAGTATATTATGAAGAGGAAAATATATCTACTAATTAGAAACTAAAGAGTTAACTACAGTGGTAAAGCTGGATAAAATTAAAAGTATCTCCAACCTATTACAAAATGATGTACAACGGATAAATTTGGAAGATTAATCATTCTTTAGAAACGCGTTGTTGCTCACTGGAGAACTAGATGAGAAACAATCTAATGCGGATGAAGATAATTATTTACATGGAGACGAAATAAAAATTTAATACATCAGAGAAATTTGATATTGTTGTTTCATTTTTAATACTGTAGACAATTAAAGTACAATTATTTTGATTCAAATACCGAGATTAAATTTGTAAATCAGCGACATTAAGAGTTCGATAGAGTTTAGCATAAAATACGACATCCGTAAATTGCTTTGAACCATTTTACATCAGTGCAATGAGTATATTATTTTAAATGTATTGCAATAAGTTTATTAAAAAAACACTAATAAGATTGAGCAAAAACTATGATTGTCAGAAGTGTTTTGCAATGTCAAAGGTTGCTTTTAGAGACCTCAAATATACGCTCGAAAATTTGTTTAAATATACCCTACCTACTTCGTTAATTATTTACAAAGGAAAATAGTATTAAACGCATTAACCAATTGGGATGGAGAAAATAAAATTAAGAGATCGTGAGACCTTTCATGTTGCTGGGTTTTCATACGACAAACTACATTTTCCTTGTCCTGAAATTTTAAACAGCTCTGGCTGTAAGCCGTAAAGTGAGCACATGTTCGAGCATAAACTGTTTTTATTTTTTCGAGACGCTTTTATTACTTTACGAAGGGGTTATTTTTATCCCGCAACTTTATTAGGTGTACATTTTCGGTACAACAATTCACCAAAACTAACTTTTGATAATAAAAGTGGATTTCCATTATGATACGAAATGTGAGAAGAACATGAAATATAACGACATTATTCAGTAATAAGTTTTGAATTATCTACAGCTATAATAATAATATAAATATATCACTGGTTTTAGTACAATAAAATAACAGGCAAGGCTGCCATTAGAATTCGAACTTAATACGTGTTGATGTTTGACTCATGATGCTCTTATATTATCTGGATTTTCAAACTCATTAATGTCTTACGTAATCTACTTTCCTTTTATTTCCAAAAATTAAAACGCAACATTTATTCGGATTTAACGTCAAGTTGTGACTGAGGGACATTTGTAACACACGTTCCAGGTTTTCATTAATTACATTTTGAGCATCATCAACTAAAAAACTTTCATAAATCTGGGTATCATCAGCATACGCGTGCTTTTTAACGTTAATTGAATTTAAAATATCAGTTGTGTATAGAATAAAGAGTAGAGGACCCAAAATAGATCCCTGAGGGACTCCAGTAGCTAAATGGCAAGGTTGGGAAAGTTTATCGTGTATTTTGACTCGCTGCGTACGACCAGTCAGATAAGACTCCACCAGATTTACACCAATTTCATTGAATCCGTAATATTTTAATTTGGCACATAATAAAAGATGATTTATTGTGTCAAAAGCTTTTGAGTAGTCTAGTAGTACCATAGCTGTTACCTTTTGATTGTCACACGCAGTGATGATATCATCAGTAATATGTGCCAATGCCGATCCTGTACTATGACCTTGTCTGAAGCCAGATTGAAGATTGAAGTGGATTAATAATTTTTGGTAAAGGTACAACTATACCCTCCTTCCATATGTTGGGAAAATATCCACGTTCGATACAACAATTAATGATATGTGTTACATACTTATCTATAAATGGACTACAATATTTTAGCATAGATGCACTAATTGTATCACTACCCCGAGCATTTGACTTTAAACTATGTAGTATTGTATTAACCTGTTTGACACTAGCTAGCTTAAAATCAAAATTAGCGGTATTATATCTATTTGAGTTGTAAAATACTATTCGTTCTTTTCCATCATGTTTCTGAAGAAAAACTGATGAAAGGTACTTATTTATCTCATCAGGATTTGCTAAATTTGCAGGAATTTCTCTAGAAGGTTTGTTTTGAATATTCATATTTTTTAAAGTTTTAAAAGTTTCTTTAGCATCATTTTTCATATGAATACTGGTTAAATATGCCTTCTTCTCATTCTGAATTGCTGTTAAAGTTAAATTACGTAACGTTTTTTAGTTTAACCAATCCGAATTTAATCTAGAATTTTTAAATTTATTTAATGCTTTCTCCCTCTCACGCATCATTATTTTAATAGTATCAGTAAGCCATGGGGCTCTGCCCTTTGTTACACGAACAGTCCTGAGTGGAGCATGCGTATTAAAAATTTCAGTAATAAAATCTGATAAAAGTTTTATTTTATGTTCAATATCATTTTCATATAAAATCAACTCCCACGCTAGCGCTTGCAAGTCTCTATCAAAATGTTCATATTTAAAATTTTTAAAATCCCTAAATGTGATATATTTGGCTTTACATTTTGCTACAAGTAATGATAATTCACAAAAAATAGTTCAAATAATGCTTTTTAATCACTTTGAATTATTAATTCAGTTAAATTTTGTTTCTCCAAACTAGACACACTTTAACGCTTTGAGGCCTATAATTGAGTATGAACAGTTGAAAACAGCATGACCGTTAAGTCATAATCAGTTAACATAGACATAAATATTTATTCGGTTGTATTTGGGAAAAAAAATCCGCGTTGTAGAGTATATTATTTGATAAGCCAAGAGTACATTTAGAAAACCTCCCAAGATAAGAAACTAGTTGAGCTCATCAAAGGGTTAACTAGAACCGCACGCCAATATTCTTAGCTATAGATATGACCTCGAAAAGAGGGGGCCGAACGATACCATCGCTCTTTGCCTCTAATATCTATGTAGGATAGCTGATTAGCTATCGCTGATTAGCTATTAGCTCGCTCGCTCCGTCAGGTAAGTAAAGGTGTGTGGCCCCGCCGTCCATTGGATTAGGCTATTTTAGTGTCTCCGCGATCCGTTTTATTTGCTCCTGTTTTTTTCCTTGGGATCATCTGCTTCTTCTCGGATCAGTTCTGCTGAAACATAAGATCGTGGTTATCTTATACTCACCCATTGTACAAGATGTGGGACTTTGGTCGCTTGTGAGGTCCGGCTTCCTTTGAATTGTAGTCCGTGGCCAGCCAGAACAGCGGATTCCCGTGGTCCTCTAGTCTGCGATGATGTAGAGCTTCTTGGCGTGCTCCTTGATCATATCCACTTATGCGGTGGATGCGTAGGTCAGGTGGGGGCTTGTATGACGATGACGGTCTTGATGACGATTGTCTTATTCTTCAGACAGCCTTTTGTCGCTTGGTAACATCGGGTACAGCAGGGTCAGGTGAACTTTGCCTTTTTCATAGTGGCATCTATATGGTCGATCCCGTATCACGTCAAGGTACTTGACGTTGTTCCTCCACTGGATGTTAACGTCATTAATGGCGACATGTCCTGTTGGCCTCTGCTTTTGAACCCTGCGGAACACCACTGCTTGGCTCTTCTCCGCGTTGATATCCACCTTCCATCGGTTACACCAGTATTCGAGAAGCGAAGCGGCTTCCTGCAGGTAGCAAGCGGATGGCCTGCCTCACTTGCCAAGATCTGGGGAGGGTGGCGTTCTCGTCTGCGTAGAAGGGTATGGTGGTGTTGTCGTTCATCTTCGGCATGTACGCGGTGTATAGGTTGAACAGGTGCGAGGAGAGTAGAGTACGGTTCCCTGGGGCACTGCTGTTTCTAGGCGTCTGTAGGTTGACAGCTCTCCTTACACTTTAGTTCGAATAATCCGGCCTCGTAGGTAAGATTGGATCAGCTTCAGTAGGGATACCAGAAAACTGACATCCATCAACTTCATGACCAATCCGTGTGCCATACTCGGCCGAAGGTGATGTTATATCACAGGGTCACAGGGAATATTGTCCCTGTGACCTACCTTCGGTTGAATCCCTCGATGACGTACTCCGCTAGCCGCAGCACTTGGAGCTCCGTCGAATGTCCTCTTGTGAACACGAACTGCTCATCTGCGATGGCTTCTAGCTCTTCTGATTTCTCCTCCTTAATCCCGTTCAAAATGACCTTTTCGACAATTTTGAACCGTTGTAAATGTTTTTTAGTAGACGTTTTCCGCCATAACGTCTGTATCAAAGAAATAAACGGTTCTTGTGAACGAGAACTGCTCATCTGGGATGGCTTCTAGCTCTTCTACCCTTTCTATTATATGATATTGGGTATCTGTCGGACAGAAGACATACACAGAACAGAAGATAATGTGTTAATTATCATGATGATTCATCCGCAACTACTATTATCATTCATGGTGTACCCCAGGGATCTGTACTAGGACCGCTGCTTTTGTTATTTATATAAATTATTTTCACCAACAAGAGATTATGTTGAAGAGGTTATATGATGATGATACATCTTTAATTCTGTCTGGGAAAAATTAAAACAATCTGATTCATATAATATCTCATATTGCTATTTCTCTCAGACAGGCGGGGATCGCCTGTATAAGA
>CAXKVY010009793.1:0-16487 GCA_964058915.1 Tetropium fuscum
CTTTGTTCAAATTTCGAAAGGCAGATTGTATCTACTTTGTCAATGGTTATTTTCAGTCAATTTCAATTATTTAAGTATTAGTATGAATACAATCTTAACTACGTTCAGTATTACACTACTTATATATTATTATAAGGAATATGAGATTATATGCCTTATCAACTATTCCAAAGGGTATAAGCTTTCCATATCTCCAAGTCTAATTATTTTATATCAGTATTAGGTTCTAAGATCGAGCATACCATTTAACACAAGTCACTAATTGGAAACATATATCAAAGCCGGCAACAGGCAAAATATAACTGGTTGAATAGGCACAATGTAATATCTACATTTCTACATAATAAATAAATTTGTATAAACCGATTTGGAAGCATGGAAATTGCAGCCGTGCTCGACTTAAATAAACTTACTCGTAGAAAAATCGCAACACTAAATAAGGATTTAGTTTTATAGGCTAACTTTGTTTTATGGATCGCTGATTATGAATTTTGCACTTACCACAAAAAAATCTCGCCGGAAATACCTCTATTTTAAAAACGTTTTTTTTCAACATAACTAAACTTTTGTTAATCTTAAAAAGAAAATGACTTCAAATACAAAAAAAAGTTTTCTAAATGCCTTTTTGACAGATCAAACTCAAAATTGCACTATGAGACGCAGCGCTGCAGGTATTGAAGTCATTGAAGGTTTTCCGCTCCGAATTCCTTGAACCTGTAAATAAAACAAGAAAATATAGAAAAAACATGAGGCTTTAAATTGGCTATAATTGCAATAACTTGCAATACCTTGTATAGCCCACAGGACGTTTTGAAATTTCGGAAAAAAACATAACATTTTTTTAGCACCTGGTATAATATCAAAATCATTCGTTTTACCAAAACAACTAAAGCAGTGATATTCCTAAGAGAAAAAACTATAATTTGAAAAAAAATCGACCAAAACGAACAAAAATTGTCGAAAATACATAGGTAACGTCAAATTTGAGTAAATTTTTTGGTTGTGCGTTAAATAAGTTGCGCAGTGTATATGGATAAGATTTTTATATATAAGTTATGCAGTGAAAACACAGAGTATAAACACCTGACAAGTCTGCTATACTGTCACGATCTTGATACAACTGCTAAATTTCCCTAGGCGCCAGTTCTTTGAACATTTATTTTTATTAAATATTAAAGTTCACTGCTGAGCATGATTCCTCTATAGTCCAGTAGGGGAAGTTCAACTAGGTTGCTTGGAACATTGAAACTAATTTGTTTGCAAATAATTCCTGGTAAATCTTATGTAGAGTAAAATGTTTAAAGTTATATTGTGATAGCAGGTTATTTTCCCAATCTTACATGAGAGTAATAATAACTATTAAATATAGAAAATTGGTTGTTTTATTATCAAAAGGAAAGTAAATATGTCTATCAGACAGGAAGTTTAACATACAAAAGTAAATATGTCTATTAGACAGGAAATTGAACACAAAAGTAAATATGTCTATAAGACAGGAAGTTTAACACACAAATTGAAATATGTGGTTACCAAAATTGAAAGTAGCAGCATGCTTAAATGCATACATGAAAATCATAAAACTCTGTGAGGAGTAATATTTTGAAAAAAACTTAATATTAAGACCTACGCCAAACTACGCCATGTTATACTAATTACATGGGCAGTGGGCCTCGCAAACAATGAACTCTTAATACTAAAATTATTTTAAAATGTTGTTACCTTGCTACGTTTATCTTTATATAATCCATTCAGTTTCGAAGCACCACAATTTTATTTACACCGAACTTCACTTTATTTATTATTATTTATCACCACATTCATTCCATCTGTCGGAATCACCATCTACCGGAAGAAACTTGTACTGACCAATTAGAAAACTGCTTCTCCTGGTTCACGATGCTGCCATCTATCGGAATCACCTTTTACTATGAGTACCTACTCACTACATTTGACCGTAGGTAGGTATCAATTTAACACGGAAATATTTGGATAACCTTTATCTTCTGCTTTCTGTGTTTTCTTGGAACGATTTCTCCTCCTTTTCCTTCCCACGTACACACTATTTTCGCCTCGTATACTTTCCCTGGAGACGTCGTGCTTGAAATAACTTATTTCCAAGTCGGAACACTATAAATCTTGACAATTTTCTTCTCTACTTGTTTACTGTTGATAATTGAATACTGTAGCACAAATTTTCTTATTTTACTATTGTCTAACTAATTATAATTTACAAATTTTTACAGACACATTAAGCGTAGCTGCCGCTTGTTAAAGGACGCTATTGTAACTCTCTAGTTTGTTACTCATTTCTACGGAAGTTTATCCATTTGAAACAATCGAAGTTCCTTGACAACGAGTGTTATGTTATGTTACTCTCATATAATGTGACCAATCATATTGCAGCTAATTATTTAATTTATTTTGTTTACCTTAAATGTTGTTGAATTTTGGTTTAAACAGTTTATTTCTCCATTCTATATAGGATTCACACATCAGATTCACTTTCCACAAATCCGTTTCAATGTTCACAATACAGTGACCTGTACCCATCTGTACCTCAAACGTTTTGCTTCAGAATTATAATCCCGAACCCCTATTCTGACTTGATGCATTTAAAATTTTACGTCCAAATATACCGAGTTTATGTGAGTGTGATATACCATAATGTTTGTTAGGATTTGTCTTTTCCGATTAAGTTGGATTTAGAATTTTGCGCTGATAAATGGCTTCAATATTATTTTATTTACATACTGGCCAATCAGATGATTTCTCATACATGGTCTGTGCGATGTGTAGAGGTGCTTGCGCTCATGACTGATACTAGAATTGGGACTTTATAGATTGAATCTCCGTACACGTATTACTTTATAATCTAACGTGTTTATTGTGTTTTACCTCTATATTTGGGCTCTGGATATTCGTTTATCTCAATATATATATATATATATATATATATATATATATATATATATATATATATATATATATATATATATATATATATATATATATATATATATTAAGCATATTTTCTTGTAAGATAACATTTGCAGTATTCCTTACCTATCCAAAATAATTATCATCATTGATTGTGTTTCATTATTTCTTTATATATTTAAATTTTATTACTATAATAACCTATATTATATTACATTACTATAAAAACCTTAATTACTATAGCAATATTACTTAGCGCATGTTTTTCTACAAGTACTGAAATATAATATTCCTCAAGATATTAAATTTTTGGGTATATAAATATTTCTGTTATGGTTTTGGGTGGCGAGTTCATTGAAATATTGTGTATTACATTTCAGAGTAAATTTATAAGATTAAGGTTTTTACTGCATGACACTTAAAAACGCTCCCAGACCAAGACTTATTACAGTCGAGAAAGTACGGCGTGAAATAACTGCATTATAAATACTCATAAATTATCCAGATCAGCGAACGAAATGAATAAGGAAGAGTTATTTCAGCTTTTTAAGTTTGGTAGAAAGGGCGTAATGGAAAAGAGGCGCGAATGTAAGGGACATTTGCGTTATGTATACTGATGATTGAGGCTGGAGAGCCACTGTATGCATACTAACTAGTTGAGCTGAAGACGACGAAGAGTCTGAATGACTTTTCGAACCGTGAGGGGTATTAGTTATATAGCAGACAGCAGACATTCATCTTAGATACACTCTTTTCTCAAATGAACTTCTCGAGGATCTTGTGTCACTCCATATATGTAATATTAGACCTAATCCATCACCTAGAGAATGTTACTAATACAAATTGGAACATTATCGGACGAAAGTAGGTATATGTTGTGAGATACGTGAATTTATAAGTACCTATTCATCTTACGAAGATAATGCAGCTGTCAGATAGACAAAGATAAACTCATCTTCAGGGACGGAATATCGACAGGAGATTGAACTATTTTTCAGTTATGTATGCCAAATGAAAAGAGAGCGGTCGACTTTTTAAAAGATTTACTAACTTTTACCAAACTTACTTGATATCACTTGTTAATAAAACGTATTTCCCAATTATTAATTTCTTCTAATAGCGTGAGCTTATTTTTAATTTGATATATTTACTTCGAAAAGGTGATATTCCTTAATTATAATTTAACTCATATAGTGAGTCTTTATAGTGAGTAATTTACCTGTAGAATTTTCTATTTTTTTTTAAATTAATTTAATTCATTTACGTCTTTATAATAATAGAACGCTAAAGTAGGAACGGAGCTGCTGGAATTTCTCCCAACCATAGGAAAATATAGCCTCCATGAAGCTAGCAATGATAATGGGGTGCGCCTAGTAAATTGTGCTGCAGCACTAAATATGACTAGCTAGCACATGTTTCAACCATAAAAACATCCATAAGACCACCCGGACTGCCCCGGATGGTAAAACCGGTAACCAGATAGACCACATACTTATCGATTCTAGACATGGGTCCAACGTTATGAACTGTGAAAGAAACAGAGGAGCTAACACCGATTCAGGCGATTACCTTGCTATAGGCACGCTAAGAGCACGAATATCGAATGCAAAAGAAGAAAAAAACAAACCACCCGCAAATACAACGTACAAAAATTGAAAGACCCCGCTGTTAAAGAACGGTACAACCTCAACCTAAATACCAGATTAGCTAATAGAAATGAAGCTGACGCTACTCCCCCAGATATAAATACACAGTGGACAAAGATCAGAGAGGATATGCAGACGACAGCAGAAGAAGAACTAGGCGAGGATCGTGGAACTCGTAGGAACTATTGTTTGGACGAGGAATGTGCAGAATCCACAAGGAGGAAGAATGAGGCCTTTATGAGATTGCATACCAGAAAAACCAGGAAAACTGTCGAGGAATATCAGACAAGAAGAAGAGAAGAAAAACATATTCATAAAGCCAAAAAGCTAGAACAGTTTAACCAAGAACTGCGAAATATAGAATCCCTCAACAGAGAACAAGAGTACAGGAAATTCTACAGAAAAGTAAATATTGCTATGAAGAGCTTTAAACAAAGAACGGCGCAGTGTAGGAACAGTAATATAGACCTGCTGAGCTCTAGAAGCGAGGTGCTTAACCGCTGGGTAGAACACTTCAGTTCCCTACTGAACACAGAAAGAGCGGAACTAACCCCTGAATCACAAGAGGGACGAGATTTAGGAGAAGGAATAGAGAACAATGAGGGTTATGCAGATCAAGAACCACCAACAATAGAATAAATCGGAGAGACCATAAAAAATATGGCAAACAATAAATCACCAGGAAGTGACAACCTGCCAGCTGAGCTCTTCAAAGACAGTGGAGAGGAATTGATAACTGCTCTGCAACGACTGTTCTTAGATGTCTGGAGACAAAGAACCCTTCCAAAGGAGTGGAATGTAGGTATACTATGTACTATCTACAAAAAAGGCGATATACTTGAATATTCAAACTACCGAGGAATCACCCTTCTGAATTCTGCATACAAAGTATTCTCAGTAAATACTCTGAATCCGACCCTATGCAGAAAGAGAAATAGGAAGATACCAAGCCGGATTCCGCGGTGGCAAGTCGACAATACATCAAATATCGACACTTCGGCAAATACTAGAAAAAACACATGAACATTGAATTGACCCACACCACATTTTCATAGACTTCAAGGCCACCTATGACACCATAAATAGAAGGAAACTCTATGAATCTATGAGCTCCAAATACCAAATCACTTAGTGAATCTCACAAAAATGATAATGGAAAAAGTGCAATGCAGGGAGCGAGTAGGGAGAAATTTGTCCGAACCCTTCAAAACGTCTAACGGACTGCGCCAAGGAGATGCGCTTTCCTGTCTCTTGTTCAACCTAGCCCTCGAGAATGCTATACCGAACTCGGATGTATCAACAACAGGGATGATCAACAACAAATCCATCCAAATCTTGGCCTATGCAGATGGACATTGATATCATAGGCAGATCTGAGGCTGCAGTTAAAGAAGCATATACGGAACTGAAAAGGGCAGCAGAAGAAATTGGAATTGTAATTAATACCAACAAAACAAAATACATGCTAGCAACATCGGACATACCAAGAAAGATAGTACATCCCGGTAGAACCGTAAATACAGATGACCATGACATTGAACCGGTGAGCGAGTTTGTGTACCTCGGTTCATTGATCAATAGCAATAATGACACAACAGCTGAAATAAAACGTATAACCCTCCTCGCCAATAGATGTTACTATGGACTTGCCCCACAGCTCAGGTGGCACGACATCTCTAGAAGCACAAAGACTAAGATTTATAAAACCCTAATAAGGCCCATGTTAACGTACGGGTCCGAAACATGGACACTCACTAAAAGTGACGAGAACATATTGGGATGCTTCGAGAGAAAAGTGTTAAATAAAAGGATAATCTATGGGGCTATTGAGGAAAATGGGCTGTGGGGGAAAAAAGGTACAATTTCGAATTATACAGGCTATTTCAGGAATCTGATATCGTCAAAATAATTAAGCTTAGTCATCTACGATGGGTTGGCCATGTTATGAGGATGGATGTAGATGATCCCACTAGAAAGGTCCTACTAGATAAACCCGTAGGACAACGTAGAAGGGGAAGACCCCGAATCCTAGATAACATAAATTTAAGGACTGGAGCTTGGCGAAGACGGGCGTTGGATAGGGACGCGTGGAAGCAAATTCTGGAGGAGGCTAATGCCCACAATGGGCTGTAGTGTCGTATTGATGATGATTCTATTGACCATGTCGAAAAACTTAGGGGTAAATGAACTGTTGTGCGTAAGAGAGAACGGTCGCAATTTCGAACATTTAATTTAGATTAATATATATTTATACCTACGTTCCTATTCTTCTTCATCTATTCTTTGTTTTGTTCTTTGTTTCTTACTACGTTTTACTATTAGTTTTCTTGAGTTAAGTTGTTCATTGTTTACTGTATTCTTATTAATATTTTCCTCGTATTAAATAAAAATGTGTTTAGGAACAATATTACATCTCCCAATTATTGTTCTTTTCCATGGAGCAGTATGGGATTTTTGTGTACTCGTAGATTTGTCATGAATAAATTTTTATACATTCGGTTGAATCTCTGTTTCTCAAAATAAGTATAAAGTGTGATATATTGCCGAACTCATAAATAGCTAGTCTACAAGAATCGGCCGGAAAATATATATTGTTGCTATTTAAAAAAATTATCAATGACGTCACATCCGGAACACCTCGAGCGCGATGTTATTGTATATTACATCAAGATAAGCAGAATTAAAAATAAACATCGACGTGTCCGAGGATTTTAGACAGAATTCAGAAATATTGAATTAGTCCTTTACTTTTCTTACGCACTGTATAATTGACATATTCCTATTCTACGTACATAAGTAATTCTAAATAAATGTGTCTTAATACATGAACAATGAACAATATTTATTGGATTCAACATGAATAAGACTGCTATAAAATATGATAGCTTAGATATATTAATTCCGTTATATCTCGGATGCTATTGAATTTCGTTAGTAGGAGAAATTAGGTTTCTTAAAAATAATCACGAAAATAATGAAATTATCGTACACTGCCGGACGAACGTCCCAATGCAATTATTTTATATCCCAAGTCAATATTCTCCTTGAATTTTATTTACTTTTCATTTATTATTCTCACTATGAAGTGGCGCAGACACTTATTTAATTCCGCTCGGAAATAAATTGGGCTTAGGTTGCTTGGCATCGGCATTGTTAGAATTCGACAAATTAGTGTTCATTAAAAAACATATTAACACTATCATCCTGAATACCTTCATGATGAGTTTTCACTGATTTGTAACTTGAAGAGCATCTCAAATGAAGATGAAAATATTAATTCATATTTTTTTTCGGTACTAAGCGACAGTCCTCCCACAATGTCCCGAGAAGGGTTTATATTAAACTATACTTTTATATTAAATTATATTTTATTTTAGTTCTTTTTTCGTTCGTTTCTTTACTTAAGTTCTTTATTGTTATGTAATAAGTGTTATGTAATATTGTTATGTGATTAGCGATTTTAAGCAAAAAATTATGCAAAATGTATTTAAAACTTTTACTGGTCCAATAAGGACTATGGTTTGTTATTTAATATGTTCCTATTTTAAGTACAAAAATACTAAATGAGAAAAGGAAATTATAATAAATTATTAGACCACTCGATTTAACCCATTTTATACCAAGCATAGAAAATAAAAAAATAATGTCTCCATTTCAAACTAATAAACTATTACTGGATAGGGCTGGAACCTTTGATGTAACTATAACACTCGGAGTAGTTTCCACAAACACCAAAACACTTTCACTTCGCTCGACGCGCCAACCAAGTTGGCATTATCCGAAGACGATTAAAACTAATCTTAATCTTATTGTTCATTATTTCCCAGTGTACCAATTCCACAGACCTTGGACTATCTTGAGGATTTACTCGAATTAAACAACTATAGAAAAGAAGTAATAGAAGAATATATAAACCTTACAAAACTTTGTATGGAACAAAATTCCTTCCGTTTCAATGACAAGTTCTATGAACAACATGAAGGAACCGCAATGGGTAACTGTTTATCGCCTTTAATTGCTAATGTCTTCATGAGTCGATTTGAAACTGAAGCAAAAGAAGAATTCGAGGATTTGGCTGAGGTATGTGGATGACATTTTTGCCGTGTTTGACACTAAGATTGCGAATGTAGAAAACTTCATTTCCAAATTAAATAGTCGTTTCACTTCTGTAAAGTTTACATATGAACTAGGAAATAATGGAAAAGTTCCATTTTTAGATGTATTAGTAATTAAAAATAGTGACAATAGGTTAGAATTTGATATATGTATAGAAAAGATCGGATATATCCCTAATGACTCTCACCACTGCTATCAACATAAAATGGCAAGTTTTAATTTTCTTGTCGATCGTTTACTAAGTTTCCCTCTCAGTAATGAGAGGTTTGAAAAAGAAAAAGTATTAATTAAAGATATAGCTGTGAGTAATGGTTATCCTAGAAATATAGTTGAAAAACTAATTAGGAAGCCTAAATTTAAGGACCCACTTCGTAATTCTACGACCTTTCAAAAGGATATAGAGACTCCAAAATATGTATCCATCCCGTACGAACCCCGGTTTACTAATGGTTTGAGTAAGGTCTTCAAAAACATGGGTATAACAGCGATTCATTCGTCGAGTAATAAATTACAACAACTTTTAGACAATCCAAAGGATAAAATTGTTCCAAATGAAAGGTCTGGAATTTACGAAATTAGTTGTAATGATTGTGATCGAAAATATGTTGGACAAACGAGACGATCAATTAACACCAGATTTAAAGAGCATATGGCTAATCTAAAATATGGAAGAACAGATAAGTCTAGTGTTGCACAACATGCTTTTGACAACAATCATAGAATAGATATTAGTAATTTAAGATTAGTTAGAAATGTGACCAATAATAGACAGTTGGATGCATATGAGAGCATAGAAATTGTAAAATGTAAAAGTAGTATGAATCGCGACAAGGGACCTATACCGTATAGCCCGCTTTACGCGTTGCTTAGCAACCGATCATCGAAGCGTGATTAGTCACGCGTAAATTTCACGGTGATATCATTAGTGACGTCATAATGAAAATAGTATAAATATGGTAGATTTTGTAGTTTAAGATTAGTTTTAATCGTCTCCGGATGATGCCAACTTGGTTGGCAAGACGCGCGTCGAACGAAGTGAAAGTGTTTTGGTGTTTGTGGAAACTACTCCGAGTGTTAATATGGAAGAATAAAAATGAACTATAGAAGAAATGATCTATAGAAGAATAAAAATGAAGAGTAAAAAACATTTTTAAAAACAAGCTTCTATTTAAAAGCTCTAAAAAGAATAAAATAAACTTTAAATTAATTTACACCCATCAATTAATTACGTTACACAATTTATATGATATAAAAGTTTATCGCGAGATTTACCTATTTTAAAAAAATATATTATTTTTTTCTTAGAATTATTTATGTCAATATCAAGTTACATATTGTATTCTTGTTTATCTACACAGTTAAATCTGTACTTCATTTCTGTCTTCCTCTTTTTTTAATGAGGTACGTTTGTGCCTCACCCAGTAACCCATGTAACTTTTTGAGACCCCTAATATGAAAGTTAAGCCAGTATTTACGATAAGCTCGAATTAGTAGCGGCAAATCTTGAAAGGTAACAACTGCCTAATAATACTGTCCCTTAATCCATTCGAGCGGGATGATATATGGGCATGAATGGGCATAATGTAAGCTTTATATTCCACCCTCATATATGTTTTCACTTCACAATCTGCATTGCATTTTATTAAGTTTAAGGGCAAAAGACAACGACATGCGAGCAGTAAATACTTGCACGAGATCAAAGTAATCTGCTTCACAATAACGTCTCGTATCGATATAGTTCTAAAATGATGATAATACGCCGACCGAGACAAGTTAAATCAGAAATATAGGCAATATTAAGCTGATAAAATTTTTGTATTTGCCATATAAGTAAATTCACCAAGAAACAAGAAACGCAGGAGGAGCCTTTGAGATAGAAACCAAATATATAAAATTAAGGGGATATCAAAAGAAACATATTTGAATAAGATAGTGATATATTCAAAATGAAGTGACCTTTTCCCATTTCTATTCGGGATTTGATTTTGTCGTAGATAGACTGAATGGAATTATTCTAGAGTGCTGGTGTTTCTATTACGAGTAGATTGCAAAACGTGACTGGCTGTGGTTTGACAACATTTCTTACTAAACTTGTGGTCAATAATAAGTTTATGAGTTCTCATTCTCATTTTACTTTTCTGCCGCATTGTATTTCAATACCGGTCCTATTACTGCTCCTGCTCACTATTTTCGTATATTGCTGCAATTTTGAAATGTTAGGAAACGTCTTACTTCCACAACCAATTACGAAATCTGCTCGTTTCACAAATGTACTATTTCCCAACAACTGGTTACATAAATAGGTATTATATCCTGAATGTGTTTTTAATCTTAAACCTATTATACAAAAATATTGTTACATATTTTGAAAGTAATTTTTGGTTGAACGAAAATGAAAAATGTAGCCTGAAAGTCGAAAGTCATTCGAGTTCGAATGATGTGTATTCGAAGTATGTTATGTAGTTGAATATAGTTGAAGAAAATATCATATGATCTTTCAAGGATTTTCCAATGGCCAACCAGAGAGGAAAATAACGGCCAAGACGTCGAAAACGGCGAATAGTTCGATTATGTTCCATATTTTTTTTTAATTATGACTCCACTGTTGTAGTATTTTTTTACAAAAGTTTGATTATACAATTTACTTAATATATACTAATATTTCTCTACTAATTAATTAGTTGTTTTTAATTTATTTCTAATTAATATTTATTTCCATTAAAATTTAAAAAAGTATCAAGAACGCGTGTACTGAGTAAGAACTACATATCATTGAACAATATTTTTTTTGCTAAACCTATCATAATTTTGTTTATAGTTTATAGTAAAATTATAGTTTTTTTTATAGTTTATAGTAAAATAATATTTTTTAACGTAAATGCAATCCACGAAATCGATACTTTTTCTTCAAAATTGTTTTTTAATACCACTGGTAGGTTATTTTTAAGACTTATGTGGTTTTTGAAATTAATGATTCAATTGTTATTTAGAAAGAAACACAAGATACTGACCATGATATGGATTATAGGTATATATTAAAATTAGTAAATGCTCAACAGTTTTTCTACTATAACTTTTATTATAAACGTTGCGTTTCTTCGTAGCACAGAAAAGCATAATAAATGATATAGCAGTTTTAAATAAAACGCCTGGTATATAGCAATGCATTTCATAGAAACATCTATATATTTGTCAAACCACCTATACCTCGACAGGTACATATAAAATAACGCATAAGCTATTTACTGGAAGAGGCTTTTAAATTTATAGATCTATTCCAATTTCCGATATTGGCTGATAGTGGCACAAAGACTATTTGAAAAAATATTCTTAATACCTGTACCTTAGTCACTTAGCACGAAGCGAATCGGTTTCCAGGGGCTGAACTGAAATGAAAGGAGGGCTAACGCCGGAGAACGATGATCCAGGTCAGTGGTAAGTAAGCACGTCCAGTTTTTCGAGGCTGTGCATTGGAATCAATCTTGATAATAAATAAGCCAACTACTTGTAGGTACTATTATTTGGCCAGCGGCGTATAGGTTTTATGAGACTACTTCAAGATGAAAATGAAAACGGATAAATGGATTCAAAGTAACATACAAAACACATATACATGTGTGTTTAAACATGTTGAAATAAACGAAAATACTGAACTTAAATCAGTAATCAAATTCTGTAAATACATCAAATAAAAAATTTAATTAAATTCAGTAATCAATAACTATCGCACAGATATTATAAGCGCAAGCACCTCTCACCAACGTATAGACTATAGCGGAACGCCAACCACCTACCCGCCTGATTGGTCAAAATGTAAAAACATTATACCTAACAAAATATTGAATCGGCGCAAAATTCTGATTCAAACATAATTACGTTACTAGATGTCACAATAATAAAATTATAGAGTATCGAGCACTTATAAACTATGCCTAGCTTACAAGACTAATGCAAAAGCATCAATGTAAAAATAGGGTTCGAGATTTCTAGCCACGAACCGGAATGGAAATTTCGAGGCAACGCCTCACACATAAATTGAAGTGTTACACAACAGAAAGTGAATCTGATTGTATAGTAGTGTTTAGAATTCGAAATTATATAGTGAAAATTAAATTGTAAGAGTTTTAAGTAAAATTAAGTAAATTATATATTATGAAGCAATCTGATTGGCCAGATCATAACATTATTACAAGAAAGAAGTAAGGTAACCAGGAAGTGCAAATGTTTTTTTATACGGCACATCCGTAGTAACAATCAACAACTAAGGGAGGGTCGAGCTAAGGCGTTCGATGAGTTAACAGCCACGCTCCTAAGTTTCATAAAATTTGTTATAAATTAATAGTAAATCTGAAATAATAATATTAATAATAATATATAAATAATTAATAATATTTGTGCTAAATAAGCAAGAAAATCAGTGTAAAGGTTATAGAAGCAGAAATAACTGCAAAATTAAGTAATTTCATCGTATTTAACAAGTAAGAAGTGGAAGGTTTGGTAGCCTCCCAGCCCTAGCAGAGATTTGCGAGTAATATAAAAACAAAAGGAAATCATTTTCACAATAAATTAAAGTGATAAGAAGATTGCAAATGCAGAAGCAGTAAGTTAAAGGCTTGAGGGTGAATAAATCCCAAAACAGAGTTCCAACGGAGAAAGCAGCATTCCAGAGGCAGTACGGCGACATCCCGATAGATGACACCACCAGAGCCCAGCTGCATTTGTTAGTTCATGTACCTACCAGTGAGATCAAGAAAAGTGATAAGTTTGGTGCGTGGTGACAAAAAGGATTAACATAATTTGAAAGGATATAAACAATTTCAAACTTTACTAGTTTTAAGAAACATTGTGACATTGAAACATTCAAGGTTTGTTTATTCTATTATCCATATATGACAATAAACGTAGTCACATACAATAAACTTCTTCTTTCTTGTTCTCTTAAAAAAATTCAGGAAACAATTTAAGACTACTACATTTGAGCTTCTCAAAAAATTAATTAATTTAATAAAATATTACAATACCGTAACTAGAGCCAGGGATCTCTTCTTTCTGGCCGCGCAAATCGTTTGCCCTTGGAGCAGGGGGACAATTCCCTCGATCCCCTCTGGCCGCGCAATTAGTTTGCACTTGTACCAGAAAAATTTAACTTCCTGCCCGCACAATTCGTTTGCACTTCGAGTAGGGAGACTAGGAAGGAACTACTCACTCACGTCACGATAGTCGCGTTGATTGAGTACTACGAGTAAGTTAGAAACCCTGAGTTTTGTTTTATTTTGTCTTTTAGAATACTCTAAGTTTGACTGTTATGTTTTTCCCTACGCACGTTAAAATAACACCGCTTATTTTCCAGTCACCGCCATTTTGGGTCCCCGTAACATCTACTGCCATTTTAGGTCCCTAAGATGGTATTTTCGTATGTTAGTATCCAATTTCTAATCGTAATGCTTCTATGCTGATGTATAATAATAATGCTGATGTATATAATCTGATAAAGATATAAGTACAAGTAGATGTATTGGACATAGACTGACAATAAACCTGTTATAATCATTTATCTGTGTATTATTTTGGATAGGGTAAAACAAGGCCTATCTGTGAAACACTTGGTGTTACCGCCTGTCTCCACTCGCACCTGCTGCCTGTAGGAAAAAGTGGTGTACTTATTTACACTATAACAAGATTTTGGTGCCAGAGACAAAAACTAAGCATCGAGAAAAAGAGAAATTTGTTATTATTTTTGTCGCAAGAAATTTTTGAATATTATTTATGTTGAATTTTATATATTAAAAATAAGCTATAAATCGATAGTAGCTAAGTTTCTTTTTACCTTAGTGTACGAAGAAAGTAAGATTGAATAATAGTGTCGCATGACAAAATCAAATCTTCAAGCAGCGAGAATAATAAACAGTTTCACTACTACTAAAATATGGCTGATTGTGAAAAATTGAAAAATTAATTGATCTTCATTTCATACATCTGAATTTACTGTAAAATATGTCTGTAATATAATAAATGAATAATTGATAATTATAAATAAAAAATTGAATAGATCGGTATCAACATACCTATTATATAGTAAGCTAAATATATATATATATATATATATATATATATATATATATATATATATATATATATATATATATATATATATATATATATATATATATATATATACATATATATATATATATATGAATATATATATATGAATATATATATATATATATATATATATATATATATATATATATATATATATATATATATATATATATATATATATATATATATATATATATATATATATATATATATATATATATATGTATATATATATATATATATATATATATATATATATATATATATATATATATATATATATATATATATATATATATATATGTATATATATATATATATATATATATATATATATATATATATATATATATATATATATATATATATATATATATATATATATATATATATATATATATATATATATATATATATATATGTATATATATATATATATATATATATATATATATATATATATATATATATATATATTATATATATATATATATATATATATATATATATATATATATATATATATATATATATATATATACCTATATATATATATATAATCTATATTGATAATATTGACAGCTATATCGATATATCTACAACTATATAATAGCCAACAAAGTTCCTATAATAGGTATACCTAGTACATTATTCTTAAATGAAAGTATACGTGTGTCATATGGTTTTGCAAATGTCCACGGCAGACCGCAGGCTATGAATTAATTTGCAGTTCCTTTGCCGCAATTTTTTTGTCATTGCAGTTCACCCTTGCGGACTCAATAAAACAGATTCCATGTGGGTGACTGCTTCACATTTATTAGGGTGCAGGTGTCGTAAACATGCCTTATTATCTGCTTTACGACCAGCAACGTCTTTTTGTTCCTTCCTACCCAGGGCAAATTTCTTTCTTTTTAACTCATTTGGAACCTATAAACTCAGAAAAATCCTTGTGCTATGAAGGTCTCCCAATTATGTACTTACACTTAGTATTTCATAATGATATTTATATGCTTTGTAAAATGGGAATATGAGGTACATAATATATGAGTTTGCTCAAAATTTGTACTAAAAAAATACAATCGTTTAATAATTGCTAAATTAAAATTCATAATCCTATGAACTACGTATTGCTTAATCTATGTCAACATGCTCGATGGGATTTAGATCTGTTGATACGGTGGAAGTCTGAACACCATGATCAACAGAATGACCGTTTTATGCAAATATTTTGTATGTTTTGTCAGTTTTATGTTGAGACTTATAAATTTTAATTGGATTATGTTAATACATTTTTTACATATTGTTACGTGTTTGCACCCTGTGCCCAAATAGCACTAGTGGAACTAGTGGTATACGATGTACTAGTGGTTTCATGTACTAGTAGATAGCAGTATTCGTGGATCCAATAATTAAACACACGGTCACTTAACACTACTTTATTAACCTGCTATTAAACGCTGGATATACTTAGGTACTGAATAACAATTATAAAACACAATTTGTAACTATAGAGTCTCTTATCGATGTTTACTATTCGCGTATGCAACATTAACTGAACTCCGCCGCTGGCAACCTGCTTATATACCTGTCATTTCTCGATGCGTCGGCACTCTTCTAATACGCCTAGATGTAAGGAGAGAAGTTCATCCGGCGACGAGAACTAGTGACATCACTCGCCATAGG
>CAXKVY010009794.1:0-15031 GCA_964058915.1 Tetropium fuscum
TATATATATATATATATATATATATATATATATATATATATATATATATATATATATATATATACCACATTTGACAAATGATTTTAATGTATATTGAATCACTATGAACTGGTTGGTAAAAATATGTATGTAATGCAGAATATCCTTATGATACCGTAACATGTGGCAAAAGCGACGCCTGATATTTTTCCAATTAATAATGACGACGCATTTCAAATAAGAAGAATCGTATGAAAACAGTTTTATACATATATTGAAATCGGAGGGTTTCTTCCATAGAAATGCCTATTTAATGATAAAGAATAGCAGTTCGGTTGAAAGGGTGATATGGTTATGAGGAAATTCCAGGTAGGCAATTTAAATAATTTCTAAGAGTTTTACTGTAAATACTAAATTATAAACACTAAATAGGGTTTATTTATTTGAAACTGATAGCTTTTCGCAATGAATTATTTCTAAAATTTACAAATCTCATATTTTATATCCGTTTAATTGAAATAATTATTTATATGGAATAAAGTTGGTTGGTATACGAATAAATTAAAGGTTTGTAAGTAGCGGTTTCAGATGGCGGAAAGTAGCAAGGGAAACGGGAGCAGAGCAGTAACGCGCTTTCGTTAGTAATTGATGAACACGGCCGACGATGCAAAGATATATATATATATATATATATATATATATATTTAGTATATATATATATATATATATATATATATATATATATATATATATATATATATATATATATATATATTAAGATAAACGAAAATACAGAACTTAAATCAGTATTCAGTCAGTAAATACATCACATTAAAAGTTAAATTAAATTCAGTAATCAATAACTATCGCACAGACTATAGTATAAGCGCAAACACACACGCATATCGGACCAACGGCAACGTATAGAATATAGCGGAACGCCAATCAGCTACGCGCCTGATTGGTCAAAATGTAATATCATTGTAACTAAATAAATTATCTGCGCAAAAATCTGAATCAAGCATAATTACAATAGACAAGTCACAATAATAATTATAGAGTATCGAGCATTAATAAACTATATATAGATTAAATGATTAATGCAACAACATCATGTAAAAATAGGGTTCGAGATTTCTAGCTACGAATCAAAATGAAAATGTCGAGGCAACGCCTCACACATCAATTGAAGTTACACAACAGAAAGTTAATCTGATTGTATAGTAGTGTTTGGAATTCGAAATTGTATAAAGTGAAATTCAAATTGTAAGAGTTGAGTAAAATGAAGTAAATTATATATTATGAAGCAATGTGATTGACCAGATCATAACATCATAACAAGAAAGAAGGTAACCAGGAAGTGCAAATATTTTTCATACGGCACATCCGTAGTTCAACAACTAAAGAGATTCAACAACATTCAACAACGAAAGAGATAGTCGACCTAAGGCGTTCGATGAGGCAACAGCCACGCTCCTAATTTTCATAAAATTTGTTGTAAATTAATAGTAAATCTAAAATAATAATATTAAATTTGTGCTAAATAAGCAAGAAAACCAGTGTAAAGGTAGCAGAAGCAGAAATAACTGCAAAAATAAGTGCTTTCAACGTATTTTCATCGGATTTGTTTAGTCTATTATCCATATTATTATAACAATAAACGTAGTCATATCCTTCTTTTAAAAAATTTAAGACAGGACAGGAAATAATTTAAGACTATACTTGAGCTTCTCTAAAATTTAATTAATTCAATAAAATATTACAATATCGTAAAATTCACTATTTTGAAAAAGTAACTTCATTTTAATTCTTCTCTAATAATCTAATCAAGAATTTTTATATCTACATGATTAAGAAATGTGCGAGGATTCCCTGAAATAATCTGCATACGCTTTGATTACATCACTGATATTTAGTAGCTAAAACGTGACAAGATATACATTTCCTATATGGAAAAACACGATAATAATTGTATAGAAACACTTCTTGACTAAGAGAGTATCAGGTGACGAAAATCGTACTCAGTGCGTAATTGGTATGGTTAGCTGAGTTTTGTTTCGTGCACGTTTGGCATTTTAAAACTCGGTGTGTGCTTTCAGGAACATTAAACCCTATAAGGTAGCGAGCTGACGCAATGAACTGATGTTTAATAAATATGGCATTTACTGTTATCAAGTGTAATGATGGCAGCGTATTTATAGAATACAAGCAAGGGGTTGTTACAACTTAAGGAATATTAGTGGAAATTTATCAAGAAAGTGTGTTAATTTGTATATACAAACTGTCTTCATCACAGGTCAATAAAGATGTGGAACTACATGATAATTCCATCACACGGATGATAATTATTGCTGATGACGAATCGATAAGACGAAATACATATATATATATATATATATATATATATATATATATATATATATATATATATATATATATATATATATATTATATATATATATATATATATATATATATATATATATATATATATATATATATATACATATATATATATATATATATATATATATATATATATATATATATATATATATATATATATATATATATATATATATATATATATATATATATATATATATATATATATATATATATATATATATATATATATATATATATATATATATATATATATATATATATATATATATATATATATATATTATATATATATATATATATATATATATATATATATATATATATATATATATATATATATATATATATATATATATATATATATATATATATATATATATATATATATATATATATATATATATAATATATATATATATATATATATATATATATATATATATATATATATATATATATATATATATATATATATATATATATATATATATATATATATATATATATATATATATATATATATATATATATATATATATATATATATATATATATATATATATATATATATATATATATATATATATATATATATATATATATATATATATATATATATATATATATATATATATATATATATATATATATATATATATATATATATATATATATATATATATATATATATATATATATATATATATATATATATATATATATTAGCTTTGAAATTCTTTGCTATTCATATTTATTTTGTGAAAAGTAGTCTTGGGTTTGTAGCATTTCATTACATAGAAATAAGCAAATAGACGAATAAGAAAGAAAACACACTTACCAGTACTATATCTGGACACACATACGGAAATGAACCACTATGCACATGAAAACGAACCACTTAGAAGTTGTACAAGTTCTTTCACCTTTCTTGAGGATATTCAGAGCAGTATACGATTTATTTCATTGATCATTCATACTTGAATTTAAATTACCAATACACCAACACTTGCAGTGACGTTTTATGACATTAGTTTTTGACGGAACTCATTCTTAGAATACACAAACCTAGTCTACTATTTATATTTGTTCTATTTGAACATATTATATATAAAAGTATTAGGCATACAGTTATCCAGAAGATGTTAAACTTTAAAATGCATAAAATCTTGTTGAACCTATTGAAAAACAACTACTTTTTCCAACTATATGCGGGAAAATATTGAATTATATATACAATAGAGTTCTGAAACATTCAAAGAGGGAGTGATACAGAAATTGCTTGCTTAGTCAAAACTAAAATCATTTGTTGGTTGTATGTATTAATTGTTTCTTCGAAAATTCTCGAAAAAAATCCAATTTTCACCCTGGATATATTTATTAGCTTTGAAATTCTTTGCTATTCATATTTATTTTGTAATGAAATGCTACAAACCCAAGACTACGTTTCAAGTCGATCGAGATCGATGTTGTCTGATCTTTATTATAATCATAAAATTAAATCTTATTGATGTTAACTAGTCTTGTTTCCAGAACTTTGCGGGTAGAACACGAGAACGTCGTTAATTAATATAAGTTTGTAATTTGTGGTGTGAAGATAACAGCAAACTTTTCAAGGTATGTAGTTAAATCAGTTGCTTACCTAAATGTAAATGGTGTTTAATCAATTCAATTCACCAAAGAATGTAGAACATTGCGATCCGAATTTTCTCCACGCACTGTGCGTCATGGCGTTTGATTAATGACAGTTCTGAAAGTATTCCGAATCCTTCACAGGTTGACATAAATGAACAAGAACATTTAAATTTAATGACTATTGAAATCTAATGAGTCATGTATAGCGGTATGAACTTCTCAATTAATTTGCCTTGTGACATTAGACATTAGTTCTTCAAGAAAAGGTAGTGTATTTATAAATACACTGGCGAGCAGTTGAAAGTAAACGATTTTAGTTACTTCATGTAATTGTTGCTAGCTTTAAATTTTTTTAGTAATGTGTAAATAGATTCCTGTCAATTTATTAATTTGATATGTTACCAGTGTTAAATTTATTTTCATTTCATAATTTTAAACGATGGCGAAGGTTACAGATGTGGAAAAGACACACGCTTCATACATAATTTTAATGCTGGGTGGTCTTTAAGTGATATTGCCAACGTTTTCCAAGTAAGAAAAAGTTGCATATTTAAATTGCAAAGGCAATGTTGAATTACAAAATGGTGAAGGTATGCTAACCATCATGTAGGAGGAGCTGCAAGGAGAAGAAATTTGATTCAGGATGAAGAAATGATAAATTGGTTAAGAAGAAACCCAACAATCCTGTCTGTCGGAAATCCAATTAAATATACTTCTTCATCCATTGTATTTAACGAATAAATGAATAACGTAATGAATTTCGTTAAAGAAATAATTTAAAATAACACAAAACACGTAATAAAGAACAAATATAACACAGAGCTCACTTAACATAAAACACAAATAATGTATAATACAAAATCCAACGCATAAAATTTTTTTTAAATTATAATAACAATATATTTATTCACGTCACTCACAGAATTAACAATGCGAAAATATTACTTAAATCAAAAAAGCTCGGCAATTATCTAATTAATCGAATAATAACAGCGTCGAAGCACGTTAAATATGGGTAAAGGGAGGCATGCTTAAAAGGATTTTTAATTGATACCGACAGTAGTGTCATATTAAATATATAATATACTATACAAAATTTATTTTTGTAGATCGGTCGCCTTGACCTTAGAATGATTTCCAAGAAACAAATATTATAAATAGGAACTATTCATTGAAACAATGGTTTTTTCGGCAATTCATTTAATTATAATAAAAAGATAATTTTTAGATTGAAATTCTAATAATTCAAGTAATATAATTAAGTTTAAACAATAAAATTATGATTATTTTAATGAAATCAGTTCAATGCAAATAACTTATGACCTATATAAAATATCAAAAACTTTTATAGAGATAAGTTATAGAAAATAGAATGCTGTACAAAAAATGATATAAATATATTTTATATCATTTACTATAAAGTTGACTATATGACTATAAAAATGGCTATAAAGTTTTTCCATAAAGTTGATGGTTGCGTCGAAAAATTGGAAAAATATAAAAATTTATCATTAATCCAACCTTGAATAATTGTTGAAGGAATAAATATATCAAAAAATTGTAAGATACCTTTCTTGTAGAGCGTTAAATTTTCTACAAGAATATATCTTTGTCATTCCGAAATATTGTTCCCAGCGTGAGCTATAACATTTCAAAATGCAAGAGAATGTTGTTCCCATGTTATTTCAATGGAAAATAGAAATTTGAGATGCGGCGCCTCCAGCTGATTCATAATTTTATGATTATTTAGAGCTTCAAAATAACAGTAGCTACAGATAACAGTTTTATTCATGCAGTATATGTAGGAAATGTTAAATTTTAAGGCGAGCATAATAAGAAATTTATTATAAATTAAAGCATATTAACAACTACTAAAAAGACTTCAGATACTAACAAGACTTTAGTTAGTATGTCATAGTGATAAATCATATGAAATTGCTTTCAAAGTAAAAAATAGTTAAATATTCAAGATATGTGATGAAAAACAAAATTATGGCAGAACAGGTTGTGGGGCCAGAGAGTTCGATTTTGATACGAATATAAAAGTGAATAGTTGACAAAGAAATATGGCGATAAAGTAGGAAAATATAACATATTAAATATTTACATGAACGATTATCAAGTCTGGAAATTGAAGAATAGAGATGTTACTATAAGAAAAAGATGGAAAAGAACCTACAGAAAAGAAACTGAAGAGAGACCAGAGGTCTATCATATATTATGCAATTCTTAGATGATACACAGCTAGTATATTATGTAGAATATGGTTTTCTAATAATAGTCCTTCATTTATATGGTTTTCAATTATTACAAACCGATGAAATATATTTCCTACACCTTAAGTGCAGTATCACCATAAGTGGGCCGATTGGGTCGGCCGTATACGCCGATATAAAAAATAAAAATCCAATTATAAAAATCAAATACAAGTACAAATAATGCATTCTCACCGTAGCCATCTGAGCCTAGTAAATGTCGTCAAAATAATAGTTCGTGTATTATTTTATTGCTGCTCATCATGGTAATGTCGATGTCGGCTACGTAATTCTAGAGCACCCTATAACGTTAATTACTGCTTTGTTCGATGTACCATAAAGTCATGATTTATGATTATATATAGAGCCCTAATGTGGTAAGTAGATACTCTGCACCATGTAATGATAAGTGCTCCATCTGATAAGAGCGTAGTTTAAACATTTTACGTTTGCAGATATCGCCATCAAAGTTGGTGATGGCGATATCTGCAATACGTGATATTTCGAGAAGTCAAAAAAAAAATAAAACAAAATAAAATAAGACCCTCTAACAAGAGGGAGAGAGAGAGAGAGAGAGAGAGAGAGAAATGAATAATAAATACCAAATCACAAACGTAGAGAGTGTAAAAATTGCAAAACAATTCGTTGGCCTTTATCTAAGTTTTATCCTAAGCCTATAAATAAATAAATTTTGACCTCGAAAAGTTTCAAATAGAAAATTTAGGCAATAATATAATAACACAAAAATATTTTTGCAAAAGAATTTTTTTGTCTAATCGCATAATGTTTAAATTAATGTTATTGAATTTTCAAAAATTAACATTTTATTTAAAATGTACCTACTGCAAATGTGATGATAGGTTCTAAATAAAAAAAAACATATTTTTAGGTATATTACCGTTATAGAAGAAAATTATACTGTAATTCTGATGGGGGGGCCGATATTTTTTAACTAATTTCTTGATCGTGGAAGGACGCAAATCGACGAACGGCGTCGCACATGTCTTAAAAGACATGAATTTGAAATCAATTCTCATCTAGTGATAAATGAAAAATGTGCAACATTATTTTGTAATTTCATCAAAAAAAGCTTTCTGCCAGTCTCTTTCTCCCCCTTCCGGCTACTCTAAATATGTTTGAAAGTCTTCATCAGATTCTTCCAGACATAAGTGTGTCAGATATTTTTCGTTACAACATATGTTATCAATACTATTTAATTTTGTGATATTTTGCCAGAGGAATGTTCTTCCGGTGCTTTTTTTTATTTCCCTTCTTGGGACTTTTGATTCTTTATCTCGATTTTTATTTTCAATTTCTTATAAAGTCTTAGATTACGAATTTTTTGTACAAATCTATTTACAAGATGGCGGATATCTTTGTTATTTATGGTCGGAATCGCCCCAAAATCGTGTCTCGGAAACATTGGGGTCACTGACCACGAATTTTTGTCTAAATATATATACAAGATGGTAGTTCCAAGGTGGCCGATTTTGTCTTGGAAATTTTGGGGTTACACGGATCACGATTTTTTTTATCTAAATCAATAATCAATATGACGGTGTGAAGACGGTGGATATTTTTGCCGAATTCACTCAAAATCGGTATCACAGGAATTTGTCAAAATCAATATACAATATTAATCAATATAATAGCAATATCCAATATTCAATCAATATTCAAGCCCCAAAACGGCTCTCCAATTTTGCCATTTAGTAAATAAAAAGTGTGCCAATTTTTTAACCATGTTTGATACTTTTATCATTCAGAAGTCAATAATCTGTCACCGTCCCTACGTACAGCACAGTGGCAATGTTCTGGATTCAGGATATTAAAAAACCTACCTAAAAAATACCTACGTCTCATCACGGACTCCAATAGATACATCTCCATCAGAGACCTACACAACCTTTGCCCCGACATAGTACCCATAGCGTACTACGTAAGAAATATTTCACAAAAATTCTACCAATTTAAACTGAATGAGAGTCCATAAAACAAACAACATCACACACACTAAGGAGGATAACACACCTTTTAGAATTAAACACAATCTTATATATCAGAGACTACCAATTTTTACGCAACCAATTTAGATTAAAATTAACTATTAAGAATTTTATAGTTTAAATTTTAAAACTTTTCAAAGCGTTTTAAACTTTTTATCCAATTCATCCTTTCTGTTTGTTTTTTAGTCATTTTTGGTCCAAAATTCATCAAATTTTGTCAAAAGCTATACTAGAAATTAACAATATAAGTACAAAAAAATTTCGAAACTATCGTGACAACAAATCCATTTTCTATTCGTTTTTTCCTTATTTTTTGGACCTATATTTAAGGGGGTTTTTCATTGGCATTTTTACCCTCAAACAAACAAAAAATATCTCAAAAAGAGATTACTAACAACGAACAGAATATAAATTTTTAAATATCTTCCTATAGAACTATAAAACCTATAATAGTCCTATATAGAACTGTTAAACTCATACTTAAAGCTTAAATCCTTAAAGCTCATATCATGTGGTTGTAAATCGGGATGTCCAAACGTTGACAGTGCTCATCAGCAGGGTTAAAGTGTCTGCCAACAAAAATATCTCAAAGAGAGATTACTAACAACGAACTCTAAACAGAATATAAATTTTTAAATATCTTCCTATAGAACTATTAAACCTATAATAGTCCTATATAGAACTGTTAAACTCATACTTAAAGCTTAAATCCTTAAAGCTCATATCATGTGGTTGTAAATCGGGATGCCCAAACGTTGACAGTGCTCATCAGCAGGGTTAAAGTGTCTGCCATGTGTGCACATAACCAGGGATTATCTTGCAGCAACACAGAATATGTTATACGTTACCTGACGATAACATTGATAATGACGAACTAATGTCATGACGTATTAATCTATTAACACACATTTTACAGTGTATTTTGTAAAAAAATTGGATATTTGAAAATCATTAAAATTTTACAGGTTACAACTAATTATTCAAAATCGTTTGTTTTAGAGAAAAAAATGGTATGCTTGTTTATTATTGCCTAAATTTTTTCCTATCTGCAAACGTAAAGGGTTTTGTATACAAAAATCTGAAAATGAACGGCCATTTTTCAATATGGCGTACGAAGCACAGCTTCGATTTTACGGGTCTTCTAGTGTTTTCAATAACATGGTAACTGACTGCAACAGCTCTACCAAATTCCTTGCTTGTACCAACTTGTAAGTCTCTCAAGGCTTATTTTTATTGTACTAATATATAGGCTGAATATTCTATTAGAACAAACACCAAGATTTCGCGTAGAATAAACAGACGAAATGAATATCTGAACTGGTACGAAGAGAGAAGTATAAAAATTATGTGAATATATCCTCGTCTGTGAGAATCGACGGAATGAGGGCTGTTAAAGTGAAAATAACTAAATAAGACACTGCTGATTATCAAAACAAACATGGTCCCGAATTTCGTCATCAAATTAAACGTAAATTCCATTTGCCAGAAAATAACGTAATTACCGTAAATCTGGTATTTATTTGATTTTGTTCTCGAGTACCTATTTATAAAGAGCGAAATAAACGTAGAATAACATTGTGTAGCGTATTTATTATGATGCCACATTCAGCAGCTTTAGAAAATAAAACCCAACATTTTACAGGAATAATGTGGTTCCTCCTATCGCGCAAGGTGCGTACGAATAGCGGTAGGTAGTGAATTGCAAAGTCGCCCCTAAAAAGATAAATTTGCAGCCAAGATGGTGCACATTTTAGACCCTTTTCTACCTATATCTTTCCAAAAGACAGGTGTAGCGTTGCCAGGATAAAACTGCCCGTGCAAAAATATCCAGTTTTAGATTTTAAGGGATTATGACGCCTTAAGCTTCCTGTATCACGTGACAAATCTTCAAATGTGTATGATTTTAAACAACATAACTAGAAACCAGTTTTTAAATCTTCTATGTGTGTGGTGTGATACATTTGATGGGACAATATATTCTATGTGTATTTTACTACACATGGGAGGTATTACTCATTGTATATATATATATATATATATATATATATATATATATATATATATATATATATATATATATATATATATATATATATATATATTGTTACACGTGATTGTTACACAGTGATTTATCACGTGGTTGTTAGCTAGTATTCACATAAGATATATTGTTGTCTGTGCTGAAGGTTTTTAGAACTATTTTTCTACGTGTCTCCAGACTCAAGACTATGTAAATAGTAGCAACATTATTTTGAAAAGTATAAGAGGTTTTATATAGTGCCAAGAAAAGGAATACCTGTGGTAACTAAGATTAATATTATTTATTGATTACTTATATGAAGAAAAATATTATACTTAGGTTATGTAACTTTAACATGGATAAACATTCCTCTGTTATTTACAAAATACATTTTAATACAGAATTTTAAGTTGATATGTTGCATTATTTTGTTTGTTATTCGCCTGGAGCTTTGCTAGCTGGTATTTGTGTATTGATATCGGCTTTGATTATCAAGAAAATACTGATGAGGTTCAGTCAGGTTTAATAAGTTCTTCCTTCGCTCAAAAACGATTTTTCTTCGATCAAAAACGATATATATATATATATATATATATATATATATATATATATATATATATTTATATATTTATATATATATATATATATATATATATATATATATATATATATATATATATATAATATATATATATATATATATATATATATATATATATATATATATTTATATATTTATATATATATATATATATATATATATATATATATATATATATATATATATATATATATATTTATATATTTATATATATATATATATATATATATATATATATATATATATATATATATATATATATATATATATATATTTATATATTTATATATATATATATATATATATATATATATATATATATATATATATATATATATATATATATATATATATATATATATATATATATATATATATATATATATATATATATATTTATATATATATATATATATATATATATATATATATATATATATATATATATATATATATATATATATATATATATATATATATATATATATATATATAAACACACACACACACAAAAATTGTGTTTCTAAATTGATACGAAAGATTTTAAAAGATGATTTTTCAGTAAAAATTAAGTTGAACCTTTGATATAATTTCATTCCAACACCCCTTCCCCTCTAAGTTACAGCCCTCTAAAATTGGGAAAAAATTGTTTTTATTTATTTTCTCCACTATGGAAGAATTTAGAAGAATAAAATTTGGCGGACAACTTGCACTAATAAAATGACAGTTTGTGGCAATTTTTGGAACCCTAAAATATAGTTACAAGGAGGTAAAAAACAAACCCCTATAATATTTTTCTTCAGAACTTTTTAACGCGTCGACATTTCTTTATTTAAAAATATGACATGCAAAGATGGCTTCAATTTTAAACTTATTTGTCTCTTGAGTTTTCCTCAAGTAATTTATGTTTGCTCACAAAATAATTAAAATATACTCACATTGCCTTTGAAATAAATTCACCGAGGGGTTATTATTCGGTGAAATAGTCAAGTAAGCTGTTGTCAACGAAAGTCTTTATTATAAGTATTATCATTGTTCTTCTTTTCTCTAATCTATAGGGAGTTACTATAATGGACTAATGACTAATAACGACTAATACTGACTAATAATGACTAATAAAAGGATGACAATTTTTTTGACTGAATGAAACTATAAATTACAAAATACCACAATAACATATTAAATAAGTGCACTATTGTAACAGACAACAGTAACAAATTAATAACAATGGTATCAAAATATCAATCACAAAAATCATAATAAATGTTGAAAAGGGGACCACCTCTCCCCAGAAACGGACGACTCTACTCTTCGTCTCATTGAATTCCGTTCCTTTGAAATAATCCGGGTGTATTTCAAATAGTTTCGCATGATGCTACCATGCGATCTCTTAAATTCTTCATATTTTCACCGGGAGTTGAATAAACCACCCTTTTAAGAAAACCCCAAATCCAAAAATCCAAGAGATTTCTTTCCGGAGATCAGGCGGGCCAATTCTGGAGGCCTGCTCGGCCTATCCAACGATTTGGATAAACTGTGTCTAAGTGGCGACGGGCGTTAATATTAAAATGGGCTGGAGCGCCATCATCATGTATGAACTAGTTCTTGCCTAATTTGAACAGGGACATCTTCAAGAAGTAGGGACAACTCTCTTCTTCAAGGATATGGCAGTATGCGTCTCCATTGGAAGGAAATATGGGCCAATTAAATAATCATCAATGACACCAAGCCACACATTTAATGAAAACTGTTGTTGAAACGTAGCTTTACAAATTTCATGTGCATTCTCTTCAGCCCATATGTGATTATTATGGAAATTTCTAATAGAAAGTCCCCTTGAGAAACTTCCCTTGAGAAGTTAGCCTCATAAGTAAACAAAATAAGAGATAAAAATTGTGGAACTTGGGTGATCATTTGAATTATCCATTGCCAAAGAATTAGATGAGGTTGAAAGTCTTGAGGTAAGAGCGCTTGTACTCGTTGGACATATCCAACGGATACAACTGATGTTCTTTTAAAATTCTAAATACCGTGTAATAGCTTACATTTAATATATCGGCAATTTTTCTTGTACTTGTTTCAGGAAATTCTTCTATTAAATTATGTACAGCCTCCTCTAGCGGTACGGTTCTTACTTCTGGAGCACGTCCGCAAACGACAGTTCTTTTAAAAAAACTACTATTTTCTCGTAGACGTTGATGAATACGTGTGAATATGCCATGATGAGGTAATGTTCGTTCTAGATATAACTGAGCGTGAAGCCGTTGAGCTTCTAATGCATTTCCGTCAGCACGACCATATAGAAAATGCATATCTGTCATTTCGGCATTTGTATAGTTTACCATTTTAACAAGCTGTACCTATTTATTTTAACTATAAAATTGAGAAAATTAACAAAATTATACTTAAATATCATGACTAATCCTTGTCACATTGACTTTATTTGACAACTTACTTAACTGTTTCACTTAATAACAATCCTTCTGTGAATTTATTTAAAAAGCAATGTGAGCATAATTTTTTTTGTGGGCAAACAATAAATTTCTCGAAGAAAACTCAAGAGAGAAAAAAGTTGCAGATGAAGCTATATTTGCACAACAAATTTTTAAATAAAGACATTTCGACGCGTTAAAAGTTCGGAACACAAATATTATAGTGGTGGGTTTTTTTACTCCCTTGTGACAATATCTTAGGGTTACAAAAATTGTCACAAACTGCCATTTTATTAGTGCAAGTTGTTCGCCAAATTTTATTCTTTTAAATTCTTCCATAGTGGAGATAATAAATAAAAACAATTTTTTCCCCAATTTTAGAGGGATATAACTTGGAGGGGAAGTGGTTTTGACAAACAATTTATATGAAAAACCCACCTTAATTTTTGCTGAAAAATCACCCCTTAAAACCATTCAAAGTTGTAATAATATATGACTTATTGGTACAGCAGGTAACGTAAATATTACAAGTTGACTTTAGGTATTTCCAGGTATTGATTTTTACAAACGTAAGATAATCGTTTACTAATAACGTCTAGATTCTTTTGTTTCTCTAGCTACTCAAAAATACTTTCTTCGCAGATATAATTATATAATGGAAAGTTTTTATGTTTATGTAAAGCATCGATATCGACATTCTAACCATGCCATGAACTATATACACCTGAACGCTGACCAAGTTTGAACTATGTTCCTGAAAGTGCATGATATAGTTAATTAGTGCAATTCGGAATATTTTTTATATAACACATACTTACAAATCTGACGAATACGCACTTAATATCGTACTTTGAAATTTATGACTAATTTCTGTTAAATAACTACTAAGAAAATTGATTCAATGTTATTTTATCTATAAATTAGTAGACTGCAATGAGTAATTACTTGCGAAGTGAGATGGTCCTTAAAAAATAACTCACTACATGATTATTAATATACATACATATATGTTTCTGTAGTATAGTATAATTTTGTTTTACTGAACAATGATAAATTGTAATTATTTTGAGTCCATATATAATACAGGGAATAGAGACATTGCAGAGTAGAAAAATTAGGAGAAAGCGGGATTTTGCATGAACATTCTCCTTGAGTTCTCAACAACATCTCAAAAGTCTCCAGTGATACATGCATCGCTAAAAATGTTACGCGAGGTCAAAGGTCACGATAAACACTTTTTCGCTAATATCTCGTTAACGGTAACTTTTATCGAAAAAATAGTAGTTATCAAATTTGAAGCTTACAAATACAAATACAAATTTGCCTACAAATAACATATTCTTTCTTTTTTTCGTCTATCTATCTATCGATTTACAAACTCATAACGTTTATGTTTTTCATGATAGGTGCACTCCTTTTCACATCACCTTTGAAGTAAAAAATAATTCTCCTCAAAGTGATTAAGATTTTTAATAATGATATCCGTGTTATCCTGGCTAGTAAAAACATTGGCGTCATTAATTATTCCTTATTCTTTTCAAATAATTTAAGGGCATTAATTTTACCTCTGTGAGAAATAGCTGATGTAACGCACCCGGCCATTGCATGTAAAAATAAAGTATTATTTTTATACGTAAGATACAAGCTTAAGCTTCCTGAAGAGTAATTTTTTGTTTGGTATTTTCGCAGTTTCAGGT
>CAXKVY010009795.1:0-21433 GCA_964058915.1 Tetropium fuscum
AAATAACCGATTGCTATTCGGGTTTAATTCTATTACAAAAACAAATACTCACGCTAGGATAAATATATCATGGAAAATGTCCAGCCTGTTGAAAATGTCGTAATATCATAAAGTCCACCGGTTAACCTCTATTACTGGTATCAGCTGACGGTTGCAATACTAGTATAATCAAATGAATCACTTCTCAAGTGCAGATTTAAATTATCAGCAATTTAAATTTATTCTCTAAATACAGAAACGTATACGAAGGAGTAAGGTATTATGATATACATATAGCCGATGTACAACTACAACTACACTAAGCGAAACGACAAATAGATACAATAAAAACTGCTCCACATTTATGCAATACCTATAACCTATCCACAAAAGACGGAATAACAGAAAATACCTGTCAATAGTGTCAATCAACAATAAGACTTATTTAACCTTAAATTTATTATTTTGATTATTATAAAATACGAGAAATTTGTCACTGCAAAAGAAATTGCAGTATTGTACAGGCAAAGTTACAGTGCAGTGTCTTGCATTTCATTTATTCTGGATTTCAATGAGTGTTTTCCCTAAATGTATAGTGGCTTCTATACAACAAATAAGCATCCTTCAACACAAATGATTTACCATTTACAAGTTTCATTTCTTTTAAATACTTGCTACAGTTGTCCTCTACTCGATAAAAAATCATGCCAATTCATAACAAAAAGTACTTCAGTTTTAGTACTTCACATTAGTTTGGCTGCTTTTATTATTAGCCTCTTCCACCGCATATAACAAGCTGATGCGAGCAAACTAGTTCAAAACAGGACTAACTCAAAACAATCAGCATATGTGGATGTAATTCAATGCAGGTTGGTGTCTATGCCCTCTAGTAGTTATTTTTTTTAAATCCATCAATAATGTACACACAAGGTAACTATTGGAATTGAAAAATTTAAATCCATAGGCATGTCTATGTCTAAAAATGGTTTTAAAAAATCCCGTTATATGAAATTTAGTATGGGTATATTTGGAAGGAAAAGCTGTATTCAAATATGTAACAATACACAGTGACATGATGTTTCATTTAAAAAAATCAAATTGAGTTTACTTTCGGCTACCGTTACCCCTATTAGATATAACAAAAAAATTCAATTCCTTTCAATTCGATACTCGAAAAATGTCTTTTCTCCTGAACGGCGGTATACCGACATAGAGGCATTAACACTTTGGCATTTGGCAGAAACCTAAGATGTAGTCATGGTATTATTCATTATTTAATAAGAGAAGATATAATAGATACATAATCTCTCGAAAAAATATCCTAGTACCTATTGTAATTTGATAACTAAGCAGTGCACAAAGCAGGTGTTCCCAGTGAAAATAGTAGCTATTATTGTGGCATAGTTAACAATATTGACAATAATAATGCACCCTTAAAGTCTCTTTAAACAAATAGATAATGTAAAAATTTGTAGATCATTTTTCTAAGAAGTTTGACACAATAGATGAACCATGCATTTCAGATTAGATGAACAGTGAATTAAAAAGACAGCGTTGCTTGTATTTTTTTGTCCTATGAGTAAAATTAATTAATTGTAAAATACATATGCTTTTTGATTATTTTTGATTAATTGTTAACTATATACCTTACACCTTACTCATAACAGAAGGATGTTATCGAAAACAACGTTTACAGAATCGACCAGTATATGTCGCTACCATTGTCAGGACAGACAATAAACCTCCAGTTCAAATTATCGACATTTGAATTCGAATCATACATGCGTTTAATTTATGTTTTGCATTTATGGATACAATTCAGGTCCTAAATCAAGTATAATGGAATATTTAGTTCAATTAATCTAATTACCAGTTATATTATAATTAAGAATATGTTCATTCAATGGTCTAACGGCGGCGATAATAATAACAATTTCATTATAACGTTACGTTACTTGAATAACGCTTAACACGATTGACTGATTAAACGTGTTCCATAAAATATCAAAATACAATATACAGAGTGATTCTAAATTGATGTAAAAGATTTTAAGAGATGACTTTTCAGAAAAAAATTTAGGGAGGTCTCATTCCCCTTCAAGTTACAGCGCTCGAAAGTTGAGGTAAAATATTGTGGAGGTGCCTCGTTGAAACGGTTACGAACATTCGACCACTGAGTTTTGTTGGATTTTCCACAAAAAACTTCTTTCCAAATGTCAACTGCTGATTTGTGACGGTCTGCATTAAATATGCGAAAAATTTGACGGTCTGTTTCTATACTCGTTTTTCTAGGACGTCGCGTGTCGCTTCCTATGAACAGTTCTAGTTCCATGAACTCTAACTTGATGAGCAGTATTAGACCCGATTTTTTTGGTATGAATAACAATTTCCGAAATGTATCTTCATTTTCGTTACAACTTGCAGAAATCCTAAGGATGATTAACATTAATTTATTGACCGGAATGGAACTTGACAACCCATTAGGGCTCTATGGTAGCAATTGTTAATTTTAAGATAGGCCTACTTACCGTTTCCAAGTAATTTGCCATTTAAAAATGTAGTGTTTTAAAGTAAATTAGCGAACAAATAATTTTTGAAACGTAATTTTGTTCAATGTGAAAATAATAGATACAAGAATAGATACACGAAGTTGAGGTAAAATATTGTTCTTATTTATTTTGTCCACTATAGAAGAATTTAGAAAAATGAAATTCGGCGGAAGATTTGCACTAACAAAATGACACTGTATGACAATTTTTGTAACACTGACATATTGTTACAAGGGTTTAAAGAAACATATAATATTTTTCATCAGAACTTTTTAACGCGTCGACATTTCTTTACTAAAGCTAAATATTTTTTCTAAATCCTATAAATAGTAGATAAAATAAATCGCTGTATGAGTTTGTTTAAGATATTTCGGATACTATATCGTTGTTACTATTGTTACTGCATTGTATCTATTATTTTCACATTAAACAAAATTATGTTTCAAAAATTATTTGTTCCCTAATTTACTTGAAAAAACTACATTTTTAAATGGCAAATTACTTGGAAACGGTAAGTAGGGCATAGAGCCCTAATGGGATGTCAAGTTCCATTCCGGTCAATAAATTAATGTTAATCATCCTTAGGATTTCTGCAAGTTGTGTAGTAAGCATATATATATTCAAACAAAAGTCCAAATTTAACTCACTCATATTTACTTTTTTCCAGGGTAGTTCCAACTATCTATTTCATTTAAGAAAGTTTTTGAAGATTAATTTTCACGACGAGTGATATAACAGATACTATATCAAAATATCGACCACAAAATGTGCAATATAATGTTATATAAGCAATATACTACATTATTCGTCTCTTGTCTAAGATTTAAAAGCAATTGAATGCGCAGTTTTAAAAATATACCAGGAAATTGTCTTTTTATTAAGAGTATCTGTAATCCTCGACAATCTACTTTCAGTATACTCACGTCTAGAAGATGCATCAGAGAAGCTCTGGACGTAGCCTGGAGCCTAGTCATATCCGTAAGAACCTGACACAATTCCGCACTCAGCCTCGAGGTGGCCGCGTGACTAGTCAGCGTACCTCTTTTTAACGTTTCTCCAAGAGCAAATATCCACATCTGCAATAAAATGTTACAAAATATATTTAAACCCCTAACTCTTATTTTAACAATGTTATAAGGATAAACAAAACGGGAGTAGGAATAACATCAAAGGGTCCTTAATTCTTAACAAACTACCACCTTATTTTCTTCAAAATAAAAATTATATTTCCAGTTAATTCTGAAAAATGTGATGAATTTAAATAATTCATTAAACAGGCATTAGAAGGAACATTTTTGCTGTTTATACGAAGGAGGCTCTGGAAGGGACACCTAAAATAAAATTACTCCTCTTATTTTATTTCAAAATTCCAAGTTATGTTATTATTATTGATATTACTGTCACTTTTGCATCAAAATTTTGCATCGGATTTTTTAAATTCCGAGTTATTATGGAGTAAAATTTTAAAATTCCGATTAAGTTGTGTGACTTCGTTATTATGAATTGGAATTAAACAAATCCGAGTTATAAGTAGAAATTTTAATAAAAAATTCCGAGTTTTAGAATTTTTTTCCGAGTTTGAGAATTTTAAAATTCTGATACCTACCTAACTCGGAATTTTTCATACATTTTTGAGATCTTATTTCATATTTCTCTATATATCATACTTCTTTATATAAGTATATACCCTAAAATCCAAATATTACCAGGTATTTAATTACAGAGTGGCACAAAAATTATTCATGGCATTCGTTTAATGAAGAAAATATGAACTATTCATCTAACTTTTACAAGTAGTTTTAGATGCCATAACAGAGAACAAAATAAAATTCAGTGAATAACAAATTAACGGTTGTAAGGTAACCTTTATTCGAATTTTAAATCACTTTACTCTTAATTATTGTCTCGCACAAGGATATAGTTTACCTTAATCTTGTTGGATATTTTTTTCGGCAATAAAACAGGACATTTTTTGCTTTTTTAGTATCTTAAATATATCTTTTTGTAAATTAAAGATCTTGCAGATCTCAACTTCTGATATTTAGTTTGAATAAGTTAGCAATTAATATGGAATAACTGTTTCATATATTTGTTATAATATTTAGAAGCATCATAAGTTATTCGTAAAACTCAAACGAATTGCATTGGGCGACAAATAGTACGTATTTTATATTTCGGAACACTTCATTTGCGGATTATAAGAAAACTAAATTTAGATAGACCATCTTTTGACGTATATACTATTTGTACAGCTTTGTACTGTGTATTGAAGATTTGTGAAAATATATTTTATAGTTCTTTAAATATTCAATGATAATGATAATAAATTAATAGTAAAAAAATATATTTAAAAACAAGCTTTCATTTACATGCTCTAAAAAAAAAAGAAAATAAACTTTAAATTAAATTAAACCTATCAATTTATTGCATTACATATTTTATATGATATAAAAGCTTGTCGTGAGATTTACCTAATTTATAAACAAACATTTTTTTTATTAAGTTACATATATTGTATTCTTATTGATATACATAGGTAAATCTCCCGACAAGATATCACATAAATTGGGTAATGTAATAAATTGCTGGCTTTAATTTAATTTAAAGTATATTTTCTTCTTTTTAGAGCATTTAAATAAAAGCTGGTTCATAAAAATTTACTACTACTTCTTTCCTATTAATAATTTATTGATTTTCTATTTATCGCTGGACATGTTTCAAAGTCATTTCATTTATAGCGTCATTGTTGCATGATCGTTTGCCTCTTAATTTAGAACAGTCTAGTTCTCCAATAAGATCTTCTAGTGATTTGATTCTACTTAAGACAACAGCCTGGCAACAGTACTACTCTGCATTATGTGCACTACGTAAGCTCAGAGTAATATCATTGGCAACCTTTTTCGTTCATTTTAGAAACGTAAATTGGCGATGTACAGCTTATTTTTCCCCCAAGGTATGTTAACTTATGATTATTCTTAGTTTTTATACTAGAAAAAGCGGACCTTCTAGACCAAAAATTTCTCCTTGCAAACGTTTCAGGAGGCAATAGATGAAATGATTGGCTACTCTACTGATCCTAGTTCAGTAGAGTAGCGGAGGGTCTTCTGGAGGAGTAGCGGAGGGGTTCTGAGAGATGACTACCCTGAACTACAATATATTTTCTCGGGGGGCTCTGAAAAAACACCTTGGCCTCGGGGCACCTGGGCTCTCCATTATGCTAGATGGATGACCAAGGTCACTTATTCCCTCAAAACCGACCTCTTTAGAAACCATATTAAACTTATATAGCCATCGTGAACCGAAAGGCAGCAAAGTATCTGTCAGTTCGTCACACTCGTGTATGCCAAGTATTGGTACAAAGCTACTCTTGCTGTAGAGACCCCGCGGAATTACCGACCGAGCCTCACTTATTACACTAACGAAGTTTCCGGATATGACCGGTCGATATGGCTTTTAAAGCTTTCAAGCGACATATCTGGTATTTTGTGGAAAAACTTGTCGCGCTTTCGGGATGTTCAACGAAGAACTCGATTTCGAAACGAAATCCAGAATGCAGAAGCTTTTGCTCCTACTGGCCAAAGCCAGGAACTTAAACAGCTGAAGATCCGGAAACAGTACTTTCCGCGCCTGATGTAGTTCCACATAAAAGCGCACTGTAACCCTTCCAAAGGCGCCTTATTTCACAAGTGATCGAGAAGTGTTATGTTTCTGCGCAACTGATATAATAATTAAGCGTTACTGACATTCATAACTTGGGGTTGCTTCAATTTCTGAAGTAAATTTCGTTATATAAACAATAAACATTATCTTGATTAATCTATATTTGCTTTAATTTTCAGACGTATTACAAAGTTGAATATGGTATAATATTTAGGGGTCACAACCTAAATATTATACGAATGACCTGAAATTTTGCAAGGTTTGTTGAAATTTTGCAACTTAGTCTCCAGTAGTGGCGAATCGAGGCATATTCATTCTGATAAATAACGAGTTTTTGCAAGGGACAAAACTTTCATAATACTCGTATTCCCTAACCAACCCAATGACGCATAGCTATCCCAGTGTGTCATATTTTAAGCTTTTATCTTTTATTGACGTTTATATGAGTCTGAAAGAAATAGCTGACTTTCGTTTATCCAAGATACATATTTTTCATGTTAGCATTCATTGACAAATGTTATATAAGTACCATTTTTGTTCCTTTCAAAAGGACGAGATTACGATCCTAAAAGTCGCCATTTTATACTGGGTTAATAAGCTCAGTCCGCAGACAAACAAATAATACAATAAATGTAATATCAATACTTATTGAGCAACCTACCCATTAGTAAGATCAGTTTTAATTTCTGTTGGCTTCCGATCTTCTATGATTGTATCGATAGATGTTTAGAGCCTACCAATGCAAATTTGCACAGTGCAAGTGTGAGTGTGTGTGAAATTTTGAAAATAATTACAACAGCATATCAAAAATAACGATAACTATACCTTATTTATATACCAGAAATAGTTAAGTTCCTCCCCACAAATGCACTCTAAAGTTGAGTAGATTTTATTGGCTGGATTTTTGAAAATCCATAATACAAAAACACATTTGCTCAAAAGCAGATTGGATTTTATTTGCGTTAACTTACGTTATTAATTAATTTATATATATATATATATATATATATATATATATATATATATATATATATATATATATATATATATATATATATATATATATATATATATATATATATATTGTGTATATTGTGAAAGGAGATCTTGGGAAATATTTAGAAGTTGTTATTGACAGGCAGTTACGATGGGACGAACATATAAAATATACTATAAGGAAACTACAGACGATATCTATAGATTTAAATACTTAACACAAAATATCTTTAACTTACCACAATTAAGAATACTTTATTTTGCTTTAGTTGAAAACCATTTTCGCTGCAGTATTTCAGCGTCGGGCAGTGCGATTAAAAATCATTTACGTTCTCTGGAAATTATTCAGAAAAGATTTAACTACCTACTCGTACATTTTGATTCATACTACTGGTATTATATTATTAATCTTATCTTATTTTTTTATTTTGTTTCATAATCATTGTTCTTCTGAACTCAAAACAAGTCACTTATTGAGTATATTTGTTTATTTGCAAATTTATGTGTTTACTGTACTTATTATTATTGCGTATTATAATAATAAATTTATATGGCTTTGTGTACGCTTTTCATATTTAGTTAGTTGTTAATACTGTCTAACATTTATACATATATACATTGTTTGTATTTTATTATCTTTTATTGTAATTATTATTATTATATGAGTAAAGATTTCTCCAGCGCTTGAATGGAAACGTTTTGTTCCATTTTCCTCAACTTTGTCACAATTAACATGAGGTCCAGCTATGATCCCCGTTGAAATAGACATGAATTCGTTACACTTAAAAGGATTATAATCATATAATCAGTTCTGAAAAATGCTAATGTCAGCAGGATCGCTCTTGACGAGAATGACGAAGATCGACATGTTACAGATTTCAAATTGACAAACCAAGTCACTCCAGGCACCTGACTAAAATTTGTCTGTCCTGATAGTAAACATTTCATTCTCTACAAACTTTACATAAACATCTGGGATATTTTTTTTAGCTTTTTGTTTTACATAATTTTGAGCTGTTCAATGTTATCATCACATAAGGACCTATCATTCAGCATCATTGATCCTAAAACCCTGTGTGTCAAAAAAAAGAGAAAGTCAAAGTAAGAGAACGAAAAGAAGAATTCAAAGTTCAATCATGCAAAGATACATCCTATTTTGTGTGCAGTTTTAGATCTGCAACAGGTGTACTATTTCCCAATGAGCCGGAAAAGCGCATTTTTTTGTAAAATTCGCCTGTCTAATTTAAATTTTACCTTTTATAATATAACGACTGTGTGTCTATATGTTTTCCTTGAACTAGTCAATAAGTAAGAGGGAATCCTTAGAAATACCTAGCTTTGTATTCAGCACAAGGTATAAAATCAGTACTTCTATATTCGTATGGATGTATTGGGAACAATAAGAAGTCGATTATGGCTCCAAGGATGTTCTATTGAATTCAAAAATTTTAGGAAATCGTAAACATATCTCTACAATTTTTTATCAACCAAGGCCAAAACAAAGGAGTTTCAGCGCATAGGGAACCAAATACAGTGTCTCAAAATTATTACGAATTTTAACAGTCCGTACAACTAATGGAACTAATGCGGGACAAAAAAGAACCTATGAAAATATTTTTTATTTTTTTTTCACTTTGACCCATGGTATGATATCGAATTAAACCCATTGGAGTGTAAAGTAGCAAATATTAAAGTTGTTAATTTAAACGGTGTTCCAAAGAAGATAAAAAAAGAGATGTACGTGATAAATAATATAAATGATCATTAAAATACATCGTACATCATTCCGCAGATCCTCAATGAAGGTGAAAGAACTTGTACAACGTCTAAGTGGTTTATTTCCGTATATGTCCAGATATACAAGTGATAAGTGTGTCTCCTTATTATTCATCTATTTGCTTATTTATATACGTAATGAATTGCTACAAACCCAAGATCTCCTTTCACAATATACACAATATATATATATATATATATATATATATATATATATATATATATATATATATATATATATATATATATATATATATATATATATATATATATATATATATATATATATATATATATATATATATATATATATATATATATATATATATATATATATATATATATATATATATATATTAAGGTAACAGACAAATTTTAGTCAGGTACCTGGAGTGACTTGGTTTGTCAATTTGAAATCTGTAACATGTCGATCTTCGTCATTCTCGTCAAGAGCCATCCTGCTGACATTAGCATTTTTCAGAACTGGTTATATGATCATAATCCTTTTAAGTGTAACGAATTCATGTCTATTTCAACGGGGATCATAGCTGGACCTCATGTTAATTGTGACAAAGTTGAGGAAAATGGTTCAAAAACGGAAACAAAACGTTTCCATTCAAGCGCTGGAAAAATCTTTACTCATATAATAATAATAATTACAATAAAAGATAATAAAATACAAACAATGTATATATGTATAAATGTTAGACAGTATTAACAACTAACTAAATATGAAAAGCGTACACAAAGCCATATAAATTTATTATAATAATACGCAATAATAATAAGTACAGTAAACACATAAATTTGCAAATAAACAAATATACTCAATAAGTGACTTGTTTTGAGTTCAGAAGAACAATGATTATGAACCAAAATAAAAAAATAAGATAAGATAAATAATATAATACCAGTAGTATGAATCACAATGTACGAGTAGGTAGTTAGTTACGAGTGGTTACGAGTAGTACGAGTAAATACGAGTAGCTAGTACAAAAATGTCAACGTTTCAGTTATAAATAATATAAAATAGGTAGGTTCTTTAAATAAAGTAATTGTGGAATATGACTCTTGACTATTGAAATATATGCTATTTAATTTTTTTTGTATGATGTAATATTAACTGTATTTTCGACAGGAACTGTGTTTATAAATTTTAGGAGCTAAATATTCATAAGATCGTTAGATCCAATCGATGTTAAAATAAAAGGTGTAGTATAGTTACCCTGTGCTACTTTATGTTGAGATTATAATAGTACAATTGTCTCATATCAAAAACATGTACCTCCTTATATAACAGATTACTAGGGTGTGTTAAGTCTTTATGTAATATTATTCTCAAAAATCATTTCTGAATAATTTCCAGAGAACGTAAATGATTTTTAATCGCACTGCCCCACGCTGAAATACTGCAGCGAAAATGGTTTTCAACTAAAGCAAAATAAAGTATTCTTAATTGTGGTAAGTTAAAGATATTTCGTTAAGTATTTAAATCTATAGATATCGTCTGTAGTTTCCTTATAGTATATTTTATATGTTCGTCCCATCGTAACTGCCTGTCAATAACAACTTCTAAATATTTAATTTTTGTTGAGGGCATGATGATATATTCTATCTCATGAATATCGATTTTTATGTGTGAAAATGGAAGAAGACCAGAAACGTAGCAGCTAAATGGTAAGTATTTACCTTTTCCGAAATTTATTGTTAGTAGCTTGTGATAGAACCAGTTTTTAATATCCGTCCTTTTCGACACTTATTTTTAATTCTTCCCATGAGTTGGTTTTGAAAAATACTGCAGTATCATCTGCGCGAATCCTATAATGTCTGCTCTGCACAAGGATAAAAGAAATAGGTCATTTATATAGATAGAGAACAAAACCGGACCCAATACTGTACATTATGGCACTCCATATTCTACAGGTAGTGTATCACCTATTACATTATTTACTTTCACGCTCCGATGTATGTTGGTTAGATAACTTTGAAATCCTTTTATATTATTCTGTCTGATACCAATGTCATCAAGTGATTGTAAGAGTAAGAAATGACTAACTGTATTATCAAACGATTTTGATTACTAAATAATGTACGATTATAAACTAGGTTTTGATTGATTTAGTGTATATAGAGTGGATTTTTCTTGTTAAAGCCACTATTGCATCTTCAGTCGACACCTCTTTAAATTCAAATTGGTTTTTGGAAATTACGTTATATCTTGTCACATAAGCATTTAGTCTTTTTTTTATAATTTTTTCAAAAACTTTGATTACATTTTTTGTTATAAAAGATATGGGTCGATATTTACTGCCGTCCTCTTTATCTCCTTTTTTCTCCGTTATCTCCGTTTCTTTATCTCCAGTTCAATGTTTGGATCATTATTAACTGATTCCCAAGAGATTTCGTCAAAACATTTCTGCAAGATTTTATAGCTATTAACTATAAAAACTACTACAATTGATAAATATTTTCTGGCTCTTCAATTGCTTGTAAAACTATTTGTAATATTATAGGCTAATGATCAGATATCTGATTTTATTATTAATGGTAAGGTAAAATCTATGTTACTTATTCTTTACATTTAATAAATATAATATGACCTAGACATGATTTGGTATTCCTCTGTACTCTAGTGAAGTTATTTATTGTAGATATATAGCCAAACTCATTGTGGATGTTTAAATACTCAATTGCATAGTCGAAATCCTGAAGAATATTAATGTTTAGGTCACCAACAAACAAATTATAATTTTCATCATTTATGTTCTCTAATTGCAAATAGTCTTGCAGGTGATTGTTGAAAATATTGGAATCTAACGATGGAGATCGGTAGAGAGCTGTTATAATAATGTTGTTGCCTCCTTTATCTGTATTTTAAGTGAAAGTCGTCCTCAGATTCCAATTGCTCAGCAGTATAGGTCTTTCCATCAACTATGAGTTTACTATTTTTTATTTGTCATTTACTATTTTTTTTCTGTCGAAACAGATTTTCTTGTCTTTTTCATGTATGATAGAAATATGTTTTTCTTTTAGCTTGTAACATTTTTCTAATACTTTAATTTTATTTAAGTAACTTGAAAATTCCACCTTTAGGGCGGTTGCCCACAGGACGGTAACGGCACGATATGCCGCGCGCGATACATCGCGCCGCATTCCCTGAGTGCTAGCCCACTACACGGTATATCGTGCGAAACTTGTTTAGATTTAATATGCCGAGTTGACAGATCGAATTTAGTCAGTTGTTTGCTGTGAGTTTGAAAGTGATGGATCGAAGAAAAGTTATTTTAATAGCGATGGTTTTACGTAGGCGCCGAAGAAGGCAAGCTATCAAGAATCAAAGGCAATATTGGGTCCATCCCATTTTGAGGGTCAGATATGTGAAAGGGGCGTTTTATATATTATTTGAAAAACTTAGAGAAAATCCTGGAAAGTTCTTTAATTATTTTCGCATGAGTAAAAGACGTTTGATTATTTAGTTGGCCGATTAAAAGAGTCTATATGTCTTCAAGATACACAAATGAGAAAATGTGTACCTCCAACCGAAATGGTAGCATAATTTTTTTCCTCGGTGGCATATTTTTCATGCAAACACAACCTGTAGTTCTATGGACTGCACATACTGAATGGCAACACAGATTTGAAAATATCGTTGGTAAATTCGTCGTGTCGGCTAGAACTCATTTAATCCTATTGGCGTTCACAAGTCAGGCGACACGAAATCGCGCACTTTTTGACCGCCAAATCGCGAGTTTGTGCGGTAACGTCCTGCCGCGACGACATTAAATATCGTCGCGGCATTTTTTAACCAGTGGGCGAACACTGCATTTAATTGTCGCTGCGATATCGCGTACGATATATCGCGCGCGGCAAATCGTGCCGTTATCGTCCTGTGGGCAACCGCTCTTATAGGAGTGTTATCTAAATTACCCAGGCGATATATATTGTTAAAGTCTTCTTTTAAATCAACATCCAATAATGCTTTCAACAGCTGGGAAATCGACTGTGGTGTGATAACTTTATCTGTTTTCAATCCAAATATCCAAATATTACGATGATTTTTTTCTGCTCCTTTGGGTCTTGTGCTTCTCTTTGCTTTTTAAGATAAGAGTTTTCACTTTCTAAAGTATATATTTTATGGTTTAATTCTTCTGTCTTCAACAGTAGATGGGTTTCACTAGCTTCAATGATACGTTTATAATCTTTACGATTTTGTAAAACTTCACTGAGTAGTTGTTGATTTGGTATTTCGTGTGCTTCATTCATTTTATTCAGATACTATTTGATTTGAAATGATTTTAGATTTAATTTTAATTTAGATTTATTTCACCTTTTCACAGCGGTATCAAGGTATGACCTACTATAAAAACTGCTGTTTAAGTGTTTACGTTTCACTGTTGATTTTATACACACATGGACCTCAACACACGTCTATACTCAACGGAATACAAAATAGAATGTTATAAAATGTAAACAGTTAGATAAAAGTGAATAACATGACACAGCTATGCAATAATGTAAAAATTAACAAGAGCACTCAAATCAATATAAATCAAATGAAACTTTTCAACAAAATCATTATATTAACAAGTGTCCCGAGGAAATAAAATACTTTGAATATGAATTGTCGGCCTTTTAACTTTTTGAGGACGGGTCATTAAGAAAAAGGACAAAATTGTTTGCTGTAGGAAATGGATATAGAAACACCAGAACTTTACGCTCCTCCTAATATATTGTTCGTTGTAGACGGTGGTTTTTACTCTTACATATAGTATAGCAAAGACAAAGACATTATGTCTTTACATACCTACGTATGTAAAGACATACTGTGAATTGTGTTTATTTTTGACGGTTATGACGATAATATACCATCCACAAAAAGCAGTATTTCTGAGAAATAACGACAACAAAAAGAAATTAACAAATTCACTTCAAAGATATTTACAAAACGCAGGGACGGAAACCGTCCAAGCTGAAAGAGTGCTGATTTTCTTATTGTTTCTACTGCTCTGGAGAAATCTTAAACTAATAACGGAACTGTAACGGAAGTTTCTGAAGATAGGTTCGATTTGATAAATATTTTAAAATAATTATGCTTTACAAATTATTTATATCTATCAAATTTGTAGATACGAGAATAGATAGGAGATTCTTTGAATCCTTTGGATTGGGGTTGGAAAAAGGTGCAGAATAATTTAGTGGCGATCACTACCAAAGAAGCTGTCGCCCCATCCGATCTACTGACATTGATATTTTGTAACTGTAACGGTAAGTACGGGATGTTTTGTGGAATAATTGCAATGTTCTGTAAAGTGTGAGCAGTGCCAAGGAATTACTTCCGGTAATTCAGCTTTGCTGGAAGAAGAAGATGAAGAAATATTTTTATAAGTAGTACAATATTTCTCCTTCTGTTTTTTTTTTCATATTTTAAACTAAAGTAAAAAACATGTACAATGTACATACATTGCACTTTTCATTTTATTTAAAAACAGACACTTTTTTTCCGTAGTATGTAGTTTTGCCAATAATTGAGAAAAGCAAAAAAAAATACGTGACGGTTTGGCTATGTACTCTTATATTTTTATTATTTTTGAAGATAAAAGATTCGACCAAAAACGAATCGGTTGCCAAATCAATTACCTCCAAACAAATATTTCTTGCCATTCTACTATAGGTGCTAGTTACCTGGCAAATCGAGAAAAACAGAAAAATTAAAATGACGGGTAGGTTACATAAACATAATCTAGGTATATTTTCTTTATTTTTTAAGATAAAAGACCCAAACATGAATATGTCAATTGCAATTTTTATTATCTTCAATAAATTTTTCGTGGTTTTTTTACAAACGTGATAGTTTCGTAGCAAATAGAGAAAAACCTGAAATCCAAAATGGCGGTCATTCTTCTTGACGTTATACTGCCGTTGTACTAAGGGACCGCTTGGGACTATTAGTATGTTCATTAAGACTTTAAAGACTAACCGTTTCTGAAGGAACCAACCTTTCATTAATTTGTTCCACCTTGAGTGCTAACTTTCCTGGGCTATTCCTATAGGAACATCCTGTAGGAACATAATTTTTTTGAGGAGATACATCAGAATGATAAACTGCAATTTCATCGAGTTTGCTCCTTATTAGTTTTACAATCCAATACCAAAATCAAGAAAATAAATCAACTATTTAGTGAACCTATTGAAATAAGAAAATGATGAAAATGAGGCGATAGACGGAAACAAATAATTATCCAGGCAGAACAAACAACAAACAATTATATAATAAACCAATTCTTATTGTCGCAAACTTTTCCATTAATGAAATGAAATTTAAACATATATTTACTATTTACCGTAGTTTCTCATATCGAATGTCTGAAAAGCACGGTGATAATCAGTTTGACTATATTCCCCGAGGTGTGCAGAGATAAATCTCGCCTTAGCTTGGCGATCCACATATTGGACAGGCTATTAAACTATCTTATGGAGGACGGAACAACGTCTGTTGCCTCCCAGAAGCCACTTTATAAAATTGAAACTATCGTACAAATAGATTTCTGTACTCTTAGCAATACAATCGTTTTCTATGTCAATTAAACCTAATTAGTTCATAATTGACGTATAAAGTTTTGCTTCGAGCTACTTGCAAGCACTGAAAACTAAACGATTATTTTAAATTAACCTGCAGGGTCAGGATCTTTAAACAAATCTCAAATAAGTTACTAAAGTTCGGTTCAGATACTAGTTCTTGATGATAGGGATAGTCACCAGGCAAATTGTACAACGTAATGTGATAATATATTGCAATATTTTAGTAAGGAATATTTTTAGGCAAATAACGTTTCAGTTAAAAATAGGTCTCTACAGTCAAAAACATTTAATAATACTAGGTTAAAACATACAGTGAGCTCGTAAAGTTTGGAATAAATTCAATTAATCATTATTGAAGGATTTTCACAGGAAATCCTCGGACACGTCAACTTTATTTTATAAAATGTCACTTTTTTCAGCCATCGATTTTTTTTTTGTTTTGTTCGTTTTTGAGCTATGACGTCATCGACAATTTTTTTACATGACAACCCATATTTTTTTTCACGGATTTCGATAGAGCACATTTTTCTGAGTGCGAATATGACAAAAACATAGTACCTTTAACATTAAAGTGTTCGAGATATTCGGTTGCAAAGTTTTAAGAATGAATTATACAAGCGATGACCAAATGCTAATCATTTATCAAGAAAGCGTAGGAAAAACAATAGTTTTGACAGTTGTCACAATTTTGAAGTTTTTCCTCGCAAGTTTGTGTTTTAATCAGTTGAATAATATCATTAAGTAAGTTGATTAATCATTATTCCATCATAATTCATTTTATTTAAAAATGGTCCGTCGTTTGAGTGAAAGGGAAAGAATCGAAATTTTGATGATGATCGGTTACGGGGACAGAGCTCGCACACAAGTAGAAGTTTGCCGTTTATTTAACAACAAATATCCAAACAGAGAACCAATTACACAGTCCACCGTTAGCAAAATAGAACAAAAGTTTTTAGAAGTGGGTCATACGAGAGATCGCCCTAGAACGGGTCGTCCACCAGTGCAACAAGATGTTAAATTGAATGTTCTACTAGAGCTTCAAGAAAATCCCCATTTACCCACCCGCCAAGTGGCGGCAAACAACGGAATAGTTCAAAGCTCCGTCTTGAAATATTTGAAATTGAACAAATGGCATCCGTATAAAGTGGTTTTGGTCCAAGAGTTAAACGAAGATGATCCTGACCGTAGGTTACAGTTTTGCCAAACCATGTTGCAACGCCTGATTGATGACGACGGATTTTTACGCAATATTGTTTTTTCTGATGAGGCTACCTTTTATCTCGACGGCACAGTTAACCGGCAAAACTGTAGATATTGGTCTCCTGAAAATCCACACTGGAAAATGGAAACTCGTAGTCAGTTTCCACAAAAAGTTAACGTTTGGGCTGGTATTGTAGGTAATCGTATTTTGGGCCCATTTTTCTTTGAAGGCGTATTAACAGGTGAAATATATTTAGAATTTTTAAGAGACGACTTAGTCCCTGCACTTGCGGTACTTTACCCAAATGACGTAGATCCAGATCTGCCCCATCACACGATATGGTACCAACAAGACGGTGCACCACCCCATTTTGCAGTGATCGTTCGCGATTATTTAAACCATGTATTTCCTAACCATTGGATTGGTCGCACGGGAACTATCGAATGGCCCCCTAGATCTCCAGATCTCACTCCCCTAGACTACTTTTTATGGGGCTATTTAAAGAGCAAAGTCTATTTCAATAGACCAAATACCATCGAAGAATTAAAGGACAGAATTCGCAATGAAATTCGAACCATTCAACCCGATACTGTTGGTAAGGTTCTGCAGGAGTTTCAGTGGCGGATGGGATATTGCCAGGAAGTGAATGGAGGTCACTTTGAAAATTTACTCTGATTTTATTTTTTACTTTAATTATTTATCATTTATTGGTTAAAATATTTTTTTATTTGTTTAAATTGTTGTTAAAAAATTAAACAGATTACTCCCAAATCTTTCAAAATGTTCGATAAGCTACCAAAATAAATAATATTACTCCTTAATCTTTTAAAATGTAATAAGCTATAAGCTATTAGAATCAATAAGCTATTAAAAATCTTGACCCGCCCGATAGCTTATGCATGGTGCCATGGTACATTTTATAAACTTTGCAACCGAATATCTCGAAAACTTTAATGTTAAAGGTACTATGTTTTTGACATATTCGCACTCAGAAAAATGTGCTCTATCGAAATCCGTGAAAAAAAATATGGGTTGTCATTTAAAAAAATTGTCGATGACGTCATAGCTCAAAAACGAACAAAACAAAACAAAAATCGATGGCTGAAAAAAGTGACATTTTATAAAATAAGGTTGACGTGTCCGAGGATTTCCTGTGAAAATCCTTCAATAACGATTAATTGAATTTATTCCAAACTTTACCAGCTCACTGTATAGCATATATGCAAGAAATATATGATATTATGTGGAACTAATTCTTACAAAGAGGGGCTTTGATTTTTTTGGTTTGTAGTCTAGAAAAATTTGTGTGCAAAATGCGTTTTTTGGCCGCCAACTTGAAAAAAAGTTGAAAAATAATAAAAAATCGTGTGGTTACGTCAAATTCAATGCTGAAAAATATTATGATATTGAATTTAAAAAATAGAAATAAATAACAAAATAGTGGCCGAAAATCTGAAAGCTTGTGTAGTGTTGAAAATCATATTTGTAATAAACAAAATGTGTTTTATAATACAAATGCATCAGGTCTCATCTTCATCAGTAGTTTGTATGGTGTAAGGTTTATCAAAGACAAGCCGAGGCGGAATACCGTCGGCACATGCCTGTAAAAGTATCGTTTTGACAGCCTCAGTCCACAGGCGGCTTCTGGTTTGGTCACAGCTTGCGTTTGGTAGTATGCCAACGGATTTGAGGCGAGTCAAAGCCACTTCTAGATGTAAATCTAGTGGCACAGGAAGTGGTAGTGGTAGTGGAAGACACATCATTACCTCCATGGCTCTCGTTGGTGTTGTTCGCATAGCTCCGGTTATGCTCAGACAGGCAACTCTTTGTACCTGGCATAGCTTGAGTTTTTCTGTTATTTGTTGACTCTTGGGCCACCAAACAACAGCTCCATAGGCCATCATTGGTCTTATGACACCAGTGTATTTCCACAGGACCACCCTGGGTTTCATTCTCCAGGTTTTCCCTATGGTTCTGCGACACTGCTCATATAATATGAGCATGATATGATATTCTTCTTTCGAGGTGACGATTCCAGTTTAGCTTAGCGTCGAAGTATTTCACCTGTAGTGCAAAATTTAATGCTGTGTTTAGGAGAACGGGTGCTCTCATTGGCTCCAGATTTCTTTTCCTTGTGAAGAGTACCATTTCCGCCTTCCTGGGGTTGACGGATAGGGCATGCTCCTTCATGCACTGTAAATATGTAATAATGTTTAAACAATCTCTTTAATATAATAATTTCTTTAATATTGCAATACTATACATTGCAATACATTGTTGAGTACTATTAGTGTCAAAATCCAAATGAAAATCGGAGATATCTTTTGATAGCTACACCCCTCTTGAACCAAAGTATTGTTTAAACATTATTACATATTTACAGTGCATGTAACCTTCAGCATATGTTATTTCAAAAATTATTTAAAAAATATTAAATGTATGCACAGGATGCTAGGAAGAACAAAAAATAGCCAGCAATGTTAGTATAAATCAAATGTAGACTTTAATATAGAGTGCTCAATTATTATATCAAATATCGACGTAATTCGAGTCTGAAAGTAACTTTCTGTAGTACTTCCGGTTCAACCGGGATTATTGCTATTAATTGGCTGGCTTGTCATATCGTAGGCATCCGATATTAAGATAAAGTATTATAAAAAACATGATCTAACCTTTTCCATCTCGGTGTCACTAAAAGATTTGCTAGGTATGTACTCTGGTGCCACATACCCAGCCAAGTGAGCAGGTGGGCCACCGCCGAAAACGTTATGACCTTGGCATAGTTTAACCCTGCCTCTAGATGAAAGCATGAGGCTTGAAGGCGTCACAAGAGGAATGCACAAATTGCCGGAAGCACCATCTGCAACAAAATTTAGAAATCATTCTTCAAGCTCTGATACGATAAAAAATATTGCGTTTCTAGTAGTTTTATATATCTGGTTGGAATTTACTAAATTCAATACACATACACACATAAGTATATGAATAGCAAATAACATAAAAGCTAATATATATATATATATATATATATATATATATATATATATATATATATATATATATATATATATATATATATATATATATATATATATACATATATATATATATATATATATATATATATATATATATATATATATATATATATATATATATATATATATATATATATATATATATATATATATATATATATATATATATATATATATATATATATATATATATGGGGCATTTCCAGCACTACGTAATCAATTTGCCGCTTATTGATTTGAATAAAAATGAACATTGAACACAACAGTAAATCAACTGCAAACAATCCTTAATGTGAATGGCATTCTACAGGAATATTAATTATTCGGAACCAGACAACATTAGAGAACATATTATAGGTTTAGCTCCAGTTTTGGTTGAATTTGTGTTAAAATGATGATAAAGCTGATAGCAAAATCTGACAGATCATTAGTGGAATACAGAGGGTATTTATGCGTCACGTCTTATTGTTATCCGTATACTTGTCCTTACGTGTTTCCTTATTATGCTCCTGTCGCAAGGACTTATCTTGCTTTTCCTTTAATAATCCACAAAATGGCCTGTAACGGTCGACAAGCGAACTTGAGACGACGATATTTAACAGCAGTGACACTTTCGGTGGAATTTTAAAGGCGTCCAAAGTTTGAGCGGGTTGATAAACGGGGGAAGGTGATGTGTCAATCAGTTAACTCAACGGATCGATATCTAGGGGGACCCGGTTCCAAAACCTGTCACATAATTTTTACAATATTTCATTATTGTTAACTTATCTACTATAATGGAAAGTTATTAGATTCAAGTTCAATCAGGTTGAAGTTCGCAAGAATCCGAAGAATTGATTGCACGCAATTTTTATACCCCTTTTTAATCTGGTAATAATATGTGATAAGTGTGGCGACATTCTAATTTTCTAATATAAAAGCATTAACCATCAATTTTACTTGATACTCTAGACGTTAGAGTGGTTAATAAATAACAAGTACTTACTTGAATATATTATTTTAAAGGCTCAATTTTAATTTACTTGAGCGATATATGAATATATATTATTAAGTCGTGAAGTTACTAATATGCATATTATAGTAGGTGGCATATATGGTATATGGTATACTGGCTAACATTTATACGGAATAAAACCAGGCAACACCAAACTGTATAATAAACGTTTATTTTACGTTATTTTTGTTGAAATATGGTTTTCGTTTACTATTTATATGTATATGATAAACATGTCTTTAATCAACGTGTTATTAACATATATGAACTACCCAATTTACTCGTAAAGATCTTCTAATGGCGTTAAAATTTTTAAATAGACGGCTATTGTCTTATTTTAATTAATATATTTGATTTTATAAACCATTAATAATTCTTGAGTTTTACAGTTTTACTTGTCATCACATCCGTGTATCCCTGGTAGGTTGTATATAACCCGAGTACAGTTAAAGTATTTTCAATGTTGACGTCTGGATTATATAAGATGTTAGCAGGTTCCATATTCTCGTTAAAATATGCGTCGCGTCGGTAGTTTTATTTTCATTAAAATAATAATTGTTTCATATGATCAGTTAATAACTCTTGAGAGTTTTCCTTCACATCTGTATATACCTAGTATGTCGTAAATATTATACACGAGTACAGTTAACGCCGTGTCAAC
>CAXKVY010009796.1:0-27701 GCA_964058915.1 Tetropium fuscum
TATATATATTATAGATTATAGAAAAATAAGTGCAACTTTACTTCAGATTAGAAAAATTGAAAAATTATTTTTGTATTGAGAAAACGTATTAGTATCCACAGTTTTATCATAATCAAATTTATGTTTACACTACACGAGCCACCGTTATGCTGTTTCTCAAGGTAATTTCTCTTGTTCACCATATGCTCGAGCCAGAGAATAATGTGTGGGTGTATTTTGGTTGTATAACGGGGAATAGATGCTTCTTTCTTGATAAAGTAATAGTTCGAACAGGCTATTTTCTTTTCCCTTTCCCTGTAGACTCCTCACAATAGCCGGGATCTTTTGTACCGGGGTGGCCACAATGGACAATAATCGATTCAACTACTGATAAACAAAGTCATTACTTGATAAGATTACCTATACTGTATGGGTTGTATACTGTAATCAATTCTCCCTGACTTCTTGTGCTATTCTTATAATAAACAGGTTTATTGACCTATTTCACTGTTGTGAAGCCAAGCAGCTTTCCTTGATAATGTACCTATAATAGATGCTACAGAGAATATCCGATGTTATCAATAATGGTAACATTAACAGTTAAATAGCTAATTAATTAATGTTACGTTATTAAGTGTTCAAAATGGTTGCCATTTCTTTCCATTACAATACAGTATACAATATTACATACAATAATAAAGACGTTGCTGAAATTCCTCGCGCTCTTTTTAATAATTTCTTGCCTGATATCTCTGCACGTAGCTGTTATACCTTATACCATTTTGTAGATCTTGAAACTGAGATTGTTAGGGGTTAGGGGGATGAACATATCAAGACCCTTTGACTTTCAAAAATGCCCCCTCTAAAATAAAAATCAATGTCGCGGAAAATTCTCAAATATTTTGCGGTTTTTCAATTACAGAGGGTGGTAAGTTTTATTGTGCAATTTGAATAATTTTGTATAAACTCAACCGATTTCCAAAAATAATAGACTGCTGTATTCGCCATGAAATGGGCTTTCAAATGATGTGTACAAATGATGTGTAAATGATAAAACTCCCTTTTTTTTCTACAAGCAGAACACCGTTGTGATAAATCATATCTGCCATGATTATAAATACAATTTTGAAGCAGAGTCACAAGAATTTTCAGGTTTAACCGATAATATACATAGGCGTATTCTAACTTAACAAATAACAAATAACTTAGTAAATAACAAAGGTGCAATAACTTATTATACATTATACGTCTAACATATCAGGTAAATGGATGGGACAAGTTTTATATAAAAATAAAAATAAACTACCTATGGTTTTTAACTATTTTCGGAAAGATACGCCTATAGAACGTGCCTTTATCAGCAACTCCTTAATGATAGGCTTTGATCCAATTTATATATCAAACTGTACATCTATAGATCATAATTATGTTTCAGGAAGCAAAAATTGATTCATATTATTAGTTTTTTTGTAGTTAATGTTTCTGTTGTTAAGAAGTAATTAGGTTAAAAATCAAAATATGTGTAGATGTATAAGTTAGGTAGAAATATGTTTTATTTATTTAATTTATAATGTAATTTGTAAATACCTGTTAAGATTTTACTGTAATTAAATTCAGGTAAACCAGTATCTAGGACACCCTAGATACTGGTTTACTGCTTATACACAACTATTATTTCTTGAAATCATAAAATGTTAGTTCAAACTACTTTATAAATACTGGCGGGTGTTATTATACTTAAACTCTTAAGATTTTCTTGATTTTACTATAAAAAATATTAATTTATCAGAGAGACAACTGCCACATATGTAACGCGGCTACTGTTTAGTGCCGTAGAACTCCTAGCATTATTATTTGGTAAGGAAGGAAGTCCATTATCTTAAAAAAAACTTCCTTAGTTACCTGCCCTATTTGTGAAACAACACTGACCAATTACTTATTGCCATAATTTATCATTTTTAGAATTTCATGACAGATATTATTTAAAACTTTTTACAACATACATTTATAGTCTTTGCACAGTTATTTACACTTTATACGTGCTATTCACCCTCACTTCGTTTTGAACTATCTAGTAGATTATAAGAACGATTATAATCTCACGCCCTGGTTTTAGAATTGTTTTTATTTACAATATTTATAAATGAGACATAGTTTAATACGTTTTTATGTTGTATAATTAATGATATGGCATCTCAAAGCTATCTACATAGTCTTTTTAACTTTCTTTAAGTTACGGAGATTTGCGTAGGGTAGAAATAAGGTTTCAGATTTTGTTTATTTATTATCATATTATATGACAATAAACATAGTCATATATAAATTACGTCTTCTTTCTTCTTCTTTTGAAATTTTTTAGGAAACATTTTAAATCATACAATTTGAGATTAATCAAAATTCAATAGATTTAATAAAATATTATAGTATCATAAAATTTACTATTTGGAAAGTAACTTCACTTTAAAAATTTTAATCTTACAAAGAAATTTACGTAGACCTAATTGAACATCCTGTAGGACTCTAGAGTACTCATGTTTTAAGTGATCCTTCTAGTAAATTATAAATTAATGTTCATTCAACTGGCACCCATAAAACAAGAAGAATTCAATAGGAAAGAAATAGTGTAAGTATCCTGTAAGCTGATCAGACATTTCTTCGCCATGCTATTACGTTACATTATCTCATTTTATACAAATCTAAAACAACAACGTATAGAGTATTTTCACATAAGATAAATTCATATTATCACAAATTATCATCTAACGTGGGGTATTAAAAATGTTCTAATATTCAAACATAGTAATATATATATATATATATATATATATATATATATATATATATATATATATATATATATATATATCCTCCTATCATTCTATTACGCATAAAAGTACGTAGGTTGGTGTTATTGTCAGCCCACTTTCAATAATATGAATGGAAATGCCGAGCATCATGATGGTGTAGATGGTGGAAGATGTCTGACAAAAACCCTTGGTAATCATTAAACGGAATCTAAAAAACCAATCTATTGCTTGTCACTTGTCACCGGTTGTTTTCGGAGTACGTGTGTTTAAACCGAGGCATAACAAAACACTGCATTGATGTCGTACAAAGATTAATGACGCGATTGTCCGTGAGGAGCGTTCCTGCAGGAAATTAGCTCGACAAACCATTGACGTTTCTCATCGGCCCATCATTTGATATACATGAATCCAATCCGAAACTCGATAGGTATAATGCGAATTTATAATGGATTCACAGGATTAATTTGAATTAACAGTTTCTTTCCAAGGGAAAACACTGCAATAATAATATTTTAGGATTTTGTAGCGACTGGGAAGGAAAATTATTGGGCTATAGTCTGCTTGGACATGAAGGGCAGTAAGAAATGCTCATTAAAAATGCAAATCCTCAATAAATGTAGTACGAGTGCTTATAAGTAATTTATAAAAATTGCAGTTATCAATAAATTCTCTAGTTTAAGTAAATCCTCAAATTTACTACCCGTTTTTGGGAATTTTATACCCGCTCGAGTTAAAAGCTTTGGATCTGTCCTTGTCTAATGCCTTTCAAAGTACCAGCCGGGCTCTCTTACTACAAGTCGCCATTAGTTGGCAGAATTTCATAGCCGAGTTTAGGGGTATTTTGTTCCTCTCCATCCTTTCATTTATTCACATTAAACTGTACAGACTATTATATACTGGACGTCATTCAAAAAATCACATTTCAAAGAAAATATGAGAATAGCTTTGGCAAAAGATCCAAATCTTTTCGTTCATCAAAAATCAAGTTATATGTACATTAGTTATACATTAAAAACCAGGAAATTTTATGCTCTCTAAATGGGTACTCTTGTTTTTTATTTTCGAAAAATCCACGGTTTCTGATAAAATTCTAAAAATAAAAATATTACTTTTGCGCGGTTTTGGGGTAGTACCCTAAAAATGATACCTGGGCCTTTATCCTACATGTATTTTTAGTCCTTTATTAAGATAAAGTCCTTCATTAGGATTTTATCCTTTATTAGGATAAAGGATTGACACACTAACATTATACCCTATTCAATTTACTATTACGAGTATAAAATATTCAGCTATTTTGTTACTTTATTGTGAATATACAAAAACATTTTACTAAAATCCTTGTATATTTTTCTGCAAAAAAGATAGAAGCAAAATAAAAAGATGTTTTAAAACAGATGCATAAGACAAACAATTTTCATGAAACTCTGAGATACAGAGTTTTTTTAACGCTCTGCATGTAATGAAATTTGACTGAAAAAACAGGCATTTTAATGGAGAATGTTTCAATGAGAACAATTAAAACGCATACTTAAATTATTATATTAAGAAGTATTTTTATTAACGCATTCAAAAGACGTTGAATTTATGACTTATCTATTGAGAAAGTTGAATTTGCTGCATTTTAAGGAGATGGTTAATATCAGGCTCGATTTTACTTAAAAACAACCGTAAGTCGCCGCGTTCAGTAACATGGAGCCGATTTTTTGCTGCAGCACTAAATTCACGATCGGCTAAATAGGATGATGGTAACGCTATCAGAAATCGTTGAACAATCGACCATAATCCTGGGTACAGTTGCAAAATCGGCTTCTGCAGCCAAAATCTTGGTAGCCATTCTTATATTTAATTTTTGATTGTTCATTTGTCGTCAGTTCTATTCATTCTTCTTCTAACTGAGATGATCCTGCTATGTTGACATTTGAAAAAGGTTCCAAAACCCAGTCTGTCCATGTTTAAAATATCAAAATCTTCAAAATATCAAATCAAACATTTATACAGGTCTGGCAAGTACGCAATGTCGTTCTTTGATGGAGATGAGGTTGTAGCACAATTATGTGTCTTTGTTTCCTATGAACTCTACCACAGACCCAAACATATTGTAAAATCGTGTTCAATCCTGCTGACGCATGTATGCTTACTTGCTCACTCCCGAATGCCCCGAAGACGTGATAAAAATGATTACAATACATACAATAACAAAAATTTACCAATATTAAAGTTTGCATTACTATAGTACGCGATTAGCGTGTTTTCTTTGTCTTTGTGAGACTATATTTTTTAACCCCTCCTCGCCATCTCAATGCCCCCTAATTTTCTCTGGGTCTTCTACTGCCCCCTGAAAGTCTCAAACGCCCACAAGGGAGTTTATTACCCACGTTGAGAACCTATGGGTTAAATAGTTAGATGAAATCCAATAAAATGTTCCTTAAAATGTGGTGTAAACAATACATTTTGAGTTTTACAGCGTTATAACTCTTGGACAATTTTAAGGTGTCCCGAAGCAAATTTTGACTACGAGATTTTGATCGTACACCTTAATACCTTAATATGGGAAAAGTTAGCAGAGATTGCACAAAAATACGACGGAATTGCTTTGTAACTTATCACATATGTCACTTTACATACCGTTAATCTGCCATACAAAAGGGAAGAAATGGGTTCCCATAAACGTACGTACATAAATTAGTCATGATACATTCAGGCGGAGACAAAACGTGATGAATAGTAAACAGTGTAGCTCAAATATACACGTCTGAATAACATGACACAAATCATACATGATAACAGAAATATGAGATTCAGACATGTACTCATATAATTCCAGTTTAGAACGAGAGTATATGCTTTCAATCCCAATAGAATAACAGTCTGTCATCTTTGTGGCAATAATTGTGTGGTGGTGCGAGATAAATGCGCTAACAAAACACGGCTAGATGTAATGTTAAGACTCGACTATAATAATAATAAGACGCAGGCTGCCTACAATATCAGAATAATGCTAACTTGTCACTATCAAACTGGTTAAACATACCGTTTTGATGTTCACTGTTCCCATAATAATACCTTAATTCTGATATTGTTCGCCATCTTATTGCTACCCTCATACACTGGCGGGCACGGTATATATTATAGAATTATTTCAAAATATTACTTCACTGTTACTATGTGAAATACGCAGAGTAGGACCTTCAAAAAGCATTCAAAGACCTAGGCATTCAAAAAGTTTCGGCTCGTCATATGAAGTAATTGAGGCCGGACCTCATAGGCGCCGACGCCATAGGTCCGGACGTGACTGTTCCTCGGGGGCTATGCCCCGAGGTTGAAATTCCTCTAATTCCGCTAATATCGGTTTCATATTTAGACTAATGTTGTTTATAGCTCACGTTTAGTATGATTTAGTAGAAATTATTTACTGACTGTAATTTTATGAACTATTCAGTTATTTCTTTTTTTTATACTATACTAAAGACAAATTAATAATCATATCATTGTTTTGGTTATTGGAACTCTTATTTCAGTTTTTTTTTATGAATTGGTAAGTAGAAGCCACCTTCGAACAAAATGTCTTATAATTGTTTTAAATGTTTTATTATTAATGTGATGCAATTAATCGATTGTTTGAGTGTTAATATTATTATTTATGTTTTGAATTTCTAATGGATGCTACTACCGAATATGATTTCTTGGATATTCTCGAGATAAGGTAACTCGTAAAGTTTAAGGCTTTAAGGATAAGGCAAAGAAAATTAACTCGTAGGTTAGTACGATGGATATCGAAGCTACTAATCCCGTGGACGCCACTGACCGTTACGTCGCCAAGTCAGATGGTTCTCAACGATACGGGGTCTCAATTATACGCCTCAGAATTCTGTTGTAATTTTGGCAAAAAAAAAGAACACGATACGCTAAAATCTATTTAATCTAAACATTGCATAGCGTTTATAAATACATGCATTTTAACATAGGACGTATATATATATATATATATATATATATATATATATATATATATATATATATATATATATATATATATATATATATATATATATATATATATATATATATATATATATATATATATATATATATATATATATATATATATATATATATATATATATATATATATATATATATATATATATATATATATATATATATACATACATATCAAGGTAATGGATGCATTTAACTTTAGCTTTAACTTTAATAATAATATATACCTGATTAAAGTTATGTAAGGAGAAAATTAAATGTATTCTAGGGCTCAGAATCATTGAACATGGGGCTCACACCAACACAAAAGAAAATACGTTAAAGAAAGGTGTAGCTCCTAATATACTTAATCTACGCTTATCTGAAAGTTTAGAGAAGAAGGTATCCTGGTAAGGTGATGTCTCCAGCATCCATATCTACGTTTACGTAACCGATACGTTTCACAGCACTTGATGTTAAGTCCAACGCTTCAACGACTCGATTATATACCCAATTTATGGTACAGGTGGAAAACTGCGAAGTGTAGACTTGAAGTCAAGAACGAAAAAGGAAAGAAGTGAAGTACAGAAAAAAAGACCTGAAAGACATAACTAATTAGTTTCGTACTTACGTAAAAATATGGGATTAAGTTAACATAGTATAACTCTCTCAAATATGTTAAATCTTCTAAATCATTACTAGGTACTAATGCATGGCAAGTTATTAATTTTAAAAAGTTATTTAATCCAGCTACAGCTGTATGCGTCGATTATCATCATCACAAACACACAAACAGCGACTTCCTTAAAAATCCCACTATATAGAGCGTAACACAGTACGTTATTTAGTAAGAAGCACTTAAAATTTATAAAATAACCACGCTATATATTACACAAAAATATGTGCTGAGAAATCATTAACATTATGTGACAATATCAATAACGCAATTGCTAATGCCACAAAGAATCCTGTAATATTCACACCTAAGTCCTAATCACGAATGTTGGATTGTCCTTCTGGTCACTTTTGACAATATACCTACTTAGAGAATGCACCTACAACAAGTTCAGAATATGTAAATTGTCAACTAACGAAAAGCGAACGTAACATGCTTAGCTTAACTTGTCCTAATATTTTTTTTATATTTTTTTATATTAATCAAGAATTTAAAAGTCAGAACACGTCATGATAATAACGTATATCATGACGTGTTCTGACTTTTAGATTTAGATTCTTAGAGACTTTAGATTAGACTCACGAGTATAAAATTTTTAAAATATGGATATTATGCAAAAATATATGCCGGATCCGAATCCAGAGGGCGTTATGTAGGCCAAGATTGCAAAAAAAACAGAAAAAACGATTTTTTAAAAACTGAAATATTGCATTATCTTTCATTTGCACTGAATTTCCGAGCTTACTTATAAAGATATTTTAATAATTTTTACGACAATATAAAGCATAATGTATGTTATTTCGTACAAACCCAAGATATTTCTATTAATTTCATTATCAACTAAATTATATAAATAAACAATATAATATTCACTGAATAATTTAGATATGCTTTTTTTTAATTAAGCGTATTGTTCCGTTGCACCGCGCGCCAGGTCTTGTCTCTGTAGACTCTGTTTACATATGATTTTGACGCACGGCTGATCGGCTGTTATATTAAAAGAGTATATTATAAGGTAGGTTTATTATTTTAATTAATTATTCAAGTCCTTTTTATGACATAGGTAATGAAAGTTCGTAAAAGATCAGGGAAAATGGTCACAAACAGAACAAATTATCTATATTTAATTAAAAAACAACTGCAATTTAAAATATTGATTTAATTTTCTAAACAGAAGATAATGCAATATTTAAGTTCCAAAAATGTTTGGGATTTTTTATTTTTTTACATTTTCGCAACCGACATCGCGCCCTCTGAATTTACGATAATTTTATGGGTTCATATAAATCAGTATTCGGACGAGTGCAAAAACAATAAGTATCACTTTGTCACAAAAATATGATGCTTGTCAAGCTAATGTCATATTAAACATATCGAAGTTATTATATACCTAAAGTTTTGATCAGCTGGCGACCCCCATTTACATATATTCTAAAAATTAACATCTGCCAATAACATACCCATATGTTGTAGACATCACATTAAGTATATAATAGGTACTGAACATACGCCACCTATAAAAAATATATTAAAATCATCACCATAGCTACATTACAAAAAGGAACGCAAAGCAATTTCTCGACTCGCTTCCTGGCATTGTATACTCATTAATTGAACTGTGGAAGACTGGAGGCGTTTTACAAGAACACGTGCCCTATAGACAATCTATTTGTCGCTTCTTTAACACCTGATTTAAAATTGACATACCTCATACAACTTTTTATATAGTCTCTCAGGAATGAAGGAATGATATCAAGAATTATGTACAACCTCAAAGGTACAACCTCATGGTTCTTGGTGTTCTGATAGGCCACCTACATCGTTAGACCGCACACAATTAACTCAATTTATTGCTCGTTTTTTATTCCACTGTTCTGTGATTCAGGTATTTGTACCTTCAATTCGAAAGTGTATTATTATATAAGTTCTATTATGGCCGACAATTGGTATTTTCGTATTTTTAAATGGTCTTCGTGTGTTTTTCCATTATTATTCTTATAAATAGTTGCAAAAAATTCTAGCTAATATCTTGAATGTATATGACGGTATAGAACTTGTCCTATTTGCATCCTAATAATTACTGAAAGCAATTCAAAGGTGTCATTTATCACTGTGTATTTAATCTATGCGGATCTCCCTAGGATACTTGATTTATCATCAAAATCTTGTTACGTGTTTGCACCCTGTACACACGTTATTGACACGTTATTGTAACACTTTATTGACTTCCTGATTGGCAATGTATAAACTTAAGTACTGATTAATATTTACAACTACTAAACACTATTTATAGCTATAGAATCTTTTCTAGTAAATATCGGTACGTACTACCTAGCCTTTTTGGCCTCTTGCACTGGCTTCTTGGTATTGGCTTATTGAATAACCCTCGGTTCTCGATATTTCTGTACTTTTCTAACAACGCCTCGGCGCTTGTAGAACCGTTCTCCGCACTACTGAAATGTTCAAGGCACCATTCAAACGCGGTAATTTTATCGGACAACGGCGTGCGTAACAATATTTTACTAACTATAAGCACTCTTAGGATCTGCTCTCATATTATGATATTACTTTATAATCGATATAGTTTCCTAATTGTAATGAAAATCTCAAACAATATAATGAAAAAATTACACAATTAATGTGTTAGTAAATGTATTTATTTGTACACAATCTTATTTTGTTCCTCAATTAATAGTATACCGATATATACATATATGGCGCATTTGCAATTAATATACACTGGTGGCCACTAAACCTCATTATTAAACAGAAGGCAGTAACAAAGGCCACATAATAACTCCCCAAGGAACAATAGCGTCAGCATATTGACGTGGATTAAGCCGTACCTATCAATTTGGAAAGTAAATTATTTTAATGGTGCACAATAACATTCTTAAAAATACAAGAGATTCTTAGCGTTGTTTATAGCTTGTATTAATGCAGGTGAATACTTGATGACTTGTCAAATTCAACATATTCCTACGCGGTTGTTGCTTCATTGTCCGAGACCTGAAAAGGCTCCACTTGGCTCCTGTACCTTACACAAAGTCGAGATTTTAATTCCAACTGGGCTCGATTTAATTGAAGTTGGCTACTGTAAGAGGTTTGGTATCTATTTCAAAACTACTGTTGGTCTATTCAAAATTAACCTCACCAGATGTTAAAATAATCTGTATAATATATATATTTCACCATTAAATCAGGGAAGTTAAACTACATGTGCTCATGTAGAAAATTTTCATGTTGATCTGCTGATCAACATGAAAATTTTCATCGTTAAAGTAGCATAGAGTATATTAAACACAATAATTTACCTAGTGGGATACTTACTATAACGTGTGGCTATGAGGAGACTGGGAATGGGGTCACCAAGACGATGAAGATATTAAATTTTGAGACAACAAGAGGTAATTCTATGAAGTAAATAATTAGGAAACCGAAAACCAGATGGCATATTTTTAAGCGTGTAGCTCTGAGAGTACAGATGGAGCCAACAAAATATTTCAGTTCATTTTATAAAGCCAATATGGTTCCTCTTAATTTTACAAAAATCGTGAGTAATTCAAATTTTTATAAAAATAAATATCCGTCTTAGCTCCCTTATATTAAAAGTGTAGAATATATAGTGGGGTGATTAAACCGATAACTCTTTATATAATATGACAGCAGATAAAACACGTCAATGCGCTAAATGTAAATTAATTTAGGCATAATTCCAACAACCAGCTTTGGGGTTGGCATAACATGCACTTAAAGACCAAGCAGTAAAGACATGCATAAATCAAAAGCCCGGTTTCCTCCTTCAATTACGAGGCAATATTTAAATACAATTTCATTATATTAAAAGCCGTAGCTGTTACGTATGCATTTGCAAGAGCCCCCTAACAGAATCTCGCACTTGTGCTCACTCGGTCGGCAAATATAAATTAATTGCGATCTCCATTGATTCGGAATTTTATAATTACAATGACGTTTGCATAAAACGTCTTTTAACGATCTCTCTAATTAATTGTCCTTGCTGTAGAAGCTAATGTATTACAGAATCATGATTGATGACTGTCAAGATTCATTTTTATGTTCTTGGGGCATATCCTCTTAAAATTTTACATAGATGAATAGGTTCCCAGACTAGTAATTAATTACAAATAATTGTACAGATTAATCTAGACAAATATTCCAGCATTCATATTCTCTTTAGCGTTTCTCAACAATTATTTATATACAATATTTATATATATATATATATATATATATATATATATATATATATATATATATATATATATATATATATATATATATATATATATATATATATATATATATATATATATACGTTATGTTTACGGAAACCAATCACTAAACGAATCACTTAGAAGCTGTACAAGTTCTTTCACCTTTATTGAGGATCTTCAGAGTGATGCACGATTTGTTTAATTAATAACTTATTCTTGAAATTTCGTATTAATACCACCATTCTTACAATAACAATTTTATGTGACAATAGTTTTGACAGAACTCAAATTCATAGAAATAAATATGAATAATAAATATGATTAAATAAATTCTGCTCACATAATAAATATGAATAGCCAAGAACTTAAAATCTAATAAATATATTCCAGGGTGAAAATAGGATATTTATTCCAATTTTCGAAATAACAATTAATAGATAAGATACAACAAATGATTTTAGTTTTGACTAAGCAAGCAATTTCTGCATCACTCCCCCTTTAAATGCTTAAGAATACTATTGTATATGTAATGAAATATTTTTATATAACATATAGCTAGGAATAGCTATTTATGTAATCAGTTGGGGGAAGAGTACTATTGTGTAACGAGCACATTTGTGCGGAACGAGCGCTAGCGAGTTCCTCAAAAGGATGCGAGATACACAAAATAGTGTTTCCCAACGTGTTTCATACAAGATATTTTCTAATTTTCATCAATTTTCTTTTATGAGAAGAAACCTCTGAATTTTATAAGTTTGAAAACAATCCAGTAGGTTGTAACGGTGTGACTTTTATAGCTTGTCAGGTCTAAATAACCTACTACGTAATGGACTTTACACCACCAGTTGCGTAATATTTTATTTTTTGTAACTGGTTGTGAAAAATAAGACGTTTCCTAACCTCAAAGGGTTTTGAAAAGCCTCACTTTACATGTCAAAATTAGAAAAAAAGTTGTTGTTTAACAGCTGTGTAAAAGTTTAACATCTTTTAGATAATCGTATGACTAATGCTTTTATATATCAATATGTTCAAATAAACAAATATAAATAGTAGGTTCGTGTTTTCTATGAATTGGAGTTCTGTCAAAACTATGTCACATAAAAGTCTCACTGTAAGAATGGTGCATGGCATTAATGCGAAATTTCATGTTAGCCAGCATCTTAGCCAGGCTATGGTTCCTTTTACGTACGATCGGTAGGCCTTTCCTTTTGGTTCTTCGGTGATTTTCTCGTTTTTGGACTTGGTTTGTCTTAGTGATTGTTGAAGTCTTTTTGAGCGTGTTGTTAAAGTTTTAATTACCGAATGAAGCTGAGCAGGGTGATGGTGAGACGTGTCATGCAGATACTGGATGACATCTTCCTATACACTGTGTGGCCAAGCTTACCGTATGGTTTTTTCTTTAGAAGTACATCAAGAGAAGGAAGTTGGTTTAAAGATTCTACCTCCATGGTGAACTGTATTGAAAATGTCATCGACGCCAACATTTAGGTTTCTTCCATGAAAAAGTTGGCTATGACTGGTGATAACGGTGATCCCATAGGTGCTCCTTCAATTTGTATATAGCGTTTGTCATTGAATGAGAAATATGTATTTTTCAAACAATGTTAAATAAGATCAATGCTGTGTTGTTCTGGCTGATATTTTTGTCTTATTATTTGTAAAGTTGCGTCCACAGGTATGTTCGTAAATAATGATAGGACGTCAAAATTTACTAGGAGATGCTCTGGTTTTACGGTTTCGGTCTTAAGTAATTCTATGAAGTGGTCTGCATTCTCTACGTATGACTTCGTCTTCTCAGTGTGTGGTTGAAGTTTCCTTGCCAAGTATCTTGCTAGTTCTAGTAGTGGTGACCCAATAGAACTGACAATCGGTCTTAGGCTGCTCCTTCTTTGTGGATTTTTGGTAATCCATATAACCTTGGACATCTTCATGATTTTTCTCTCGGAATCAGCTCATTTTGTATGACTTTATCTATCGGGCAGCTCTGGATCTTGATCTATGAAGTCTTTTCTAAGTATGTTGTTGGATCAGTTGTGATACGTTGGTATGATGGGTCATCTAATAGGGTTTCTGTTCTTCTATGGTGTCGTTACTATACATTATAACTGTGGCATTTCCCTTGTCTGCTGGTAATATTATGATGTCATTTCGTCTCAACTCAGGTATGATGGGCTAATGACAATATTTGTTTTCTGGAATATGTTACAGACACTATATGAAACTTTTTATGAAACTGTCCCTCTTTAAAAGCCTGACGACTTTTTTTTATATTGGAGGACTTATTTTTTTAATCTCGTTGCACTTCATTTTAAAAATACCCAAAAAATACGTATCTATTCCAAAATAAATACTTTATGGGAAATTTAGTCTAATACAGAAATTTAATCGTTCCCAGGTTATTTGTCTATTACATTACTTTTTGAAAATAGGTTGCCGTGGAAAAATTGCATTTATAATAATGTTACACACTCTACTATACATGAAACCTTATAATATAAATGTGTTTATTAATAAAATAAAATAAATAGCAAGAAACAAAATTTGAACAGTTAAATAAATAAACATTAGTAACTACAAACAATAAACTATATGGCAATTCAACCAATTAGCAAATCCTCCAAAAAATCAACGATGGACGGTAGTGTTTAAAAGGTTCCCGTATCATTTACCATTCAAATTCAAATTGTCTGTTAGTTAGATAACGCTGGTTAAATGTTAACAGCCAGCTAACCAAGAGTTGCATTGCACCATACATGCCTGGCCATTCTTGTCATCTTGTTAATGCAGCAAAACTTGTGAATTTCATTTTTTGATGGTTGTGAGAACCGAGAACATGACATCTGAAACTGACAAGACACAGCATAACCACCAGTTTTTGTGGATTTGTTTGTTTGTGCTTCTTAATGGTTCTGTTTTATACTGTATATACAATGAGTTATGTTAGTGATGTCGTTAAAAAAGGTCACGCGCTCAATTTCAGGAGAAAACCTGCTTACATATATCATATGGATAACCCAAACAATACATGTTATATAATTAGTAACAAATTCAGAATAAACACTCTTGAAGACAGACGAAAACGACGTGGAAATGCACCTTCATCTAATGAATCAAAGTAGTTCATCCTTTCATATTATCTGAGCCGCGGAATCCAGTCTACTACTTCTTATTTTTTTAGGTCATAACCCTTGGAGGGTTTTGGCTTGCTCGACTATGTTCCTCGATCTGCTTCTATCTACCGCTATTCTCCTCCAGTTTACTATTCTTGAGTTTTTAGGTCTTTCTCCACATCGCCAATCCACCTTTTCTTGGTCATTTCGGTATTGTGTTTTGAGGTTTCCATTCAAGGATTCTTTTCACAATTCTCTCTCCCTCCATCCTGTATACATGTCCTATCCACCTTATCCTTTGACTTTTTATGCATCTTACTATATCCTCTCCTTCTATAAGGGCATCAATTTCGTGACTCAGTCTTATTATCCACATACCTTTTTCATGCACGTATTCATGCACATATTCATGCCGTATATTCTTGTAAGGATCTTTCTCTCAAATATTCTCAATTGATTTTCATCGTTGTTTGTTAGTCTCCATGTTTCACATCCATAGGTTATTACCGGTCTTATAAGTGTTTTATAGATTGTGATCTTAGATTTTCTATTTATTATGCTGCTCCTTATAAATTTTAAATAGGCATAATAGCATTTACTCTTAAGATTCTTGCGCTTATTTCATCTTACCGTTACCATTACTGGTAATTTTGGTGCCAAGGAAACTGAACGATATTTGATAGTTTTTTTATTAATATTTTTATATTAATATTTGGGGATTCCTGCAGCAATCCCGTTTACTACAAACACAAATAAATCCAGATCGGCATCAACTATTATTATTTTTCATTTTTCTATATTATTATTATAATTTTTAAATTCTAACGCCATATTTTGATCAAAATTCAAGACTGGGAGAGAGCTTAATGGGTAACCTTTCGTGAAAAACCCTGTTTATATACCGGGTGGGTCCAAAAAATTTGCACTTTTTACGTTTGCCCTTAATTTTTTCGTTTTTGTGTTTAGCACATAACTAAAAAATAAAAAGTCTATAAAAACCGTACCTACAGACCAATTTATAAATTTATGTTGAATTCTAGAAAATAAAATTCTGCGAAATAAACAAACGTACCGCATGGTTAAAATAAGTCTGGGTCTGCTATAAATCTGAATTCCCTATGCAAATTTAAAAGTTAAACACCGGTATTGTTAGAACAAATAAAGCAATTGACTTTGCAATGCTTTTAAAGGCCTCTAATTTACCTGTGGATTGACTAATGTATTGAGATACTGGGGGCTGTAATAATATTTTAAGCAAATTATACCTTAATCCTGGCCGTTTACAGTTCTTAAATATAGGTACAATTCCTTTTAATGGTTTAACAGTGATTAAGATAAAAATCAGGAAAAGTTCCCGGAAATCCGAAATCCGAATTACGCCAATAAATGGTGTCGTAAGCCTGGGCGGCATTTCAGTTTATTGGGCACTTACTGCAGATCGAAATATGAAATATTGTTGGAGAAAAGTCAAAACCGGCCATTAGAGTTTATTACTGGTCTATCGGGTTCAATGTTCATTTAGCGAGGACACAAAACATCTGTGCAATAAATAAATAAAGTGAAACGGTATTTTTTTGCTCCGTGATTATTATATAGGTAACTATACTCTGTAGATAAATCTCATGGCTGTAAGAAGAAATGTTTATATTAGGAAATTGTATTTAAGAAAATTTTAATTACCTCGCTTGGAATTTAATTAACATTTTTTAATAGCAAATGTAAGCCTTCCACCACAATTAAAATAAAAAATATTGTTGGTGCCGAGTATCTACTATTATTGTAGCATGTAGCAAGAATAATGAATATATGCCTTTCTTATACTAACCATATAGTATTAAAGGAAGTAGTATAAATGATTGGTCAGGAATTATCTCTTACCGCTAACCAAATATAAAGTGACGTCTCGAGGCGGCAAGAGAGGAGGAAACATGATTTCTCGAGGGTGATCTGTTCGAATATGTATTCTGAATTCTGATTACTTTTACCATTTGCGATTAAAATAAATAATTGAATTTTATTAAAAAAAAACTGAAAGTAACAAACTCCTCCGTCACTAACTACGATGTAACCAGTATACCCTGTGTTCATTTCAAAACTTACCGCCCCCTGTAATTGAAAAACCGCAAAATATTTGAGAAATCGCCAGGACGGGACACGTTGTTTTTTCTTTAGAGGGGAACATTATTGAGAGTCACGGGGTCTTGATATGTTCATCCCCCTAACCCATAACAAATTTAAATTCCTAAATAGAACTATACCCCACGCGTTATACATCATTTGAAAGCCCTATTCAACGCAATACAGCAATTCTTCATTTTTGGATGTTGGTTGAGTTTTTCAAAAGTATTTAAAAACATTTAAAAAAATAAAAAATTAATAGAAATAACTAGCTAATAAATTTATGTTACCTTATTATGCGTTCAAAATGTTTACCATTTCTTTCCATACAATAATAAAGACCTTGCTAAAATTCCTTGCGCACTTTTCAAAAGTTTCTTGCCTGATATCCCTGCACGTAGCTGTTATACTATTATATGATTATATATGATTTTGTAGATCTTTAGGGGCGGCGTTTTGTAAACTTCTGATTCAAGAAGCCTCCATAGGTAAAAGTCATTTGGAGTGAGATCAGGAGCTCTAGCGGACCATTCTATCGCCCCGCTATTTTGTGTAATTTGTCTAATTAATAAATTGTGCAATTTAAATAATTTTGTAAAATCTCAACCAATTTCCAAAAAATATGCACTGCTGTATTCGCGATGAACACGTGTAACACATGGGGTAGTTCAATTTAAGATTTTAAAATTGGGGTTGCTAGGGGTTAGGGAGCTGAACATATTAAGGACCCTTGACTGCCAAAAAAATTTCCGCCCTAAAATAAAAATCGACGTATCCCGGTGAATTCTCAAATATTTTGCGATTTTTCAATTACAGGGGGTGGTAAGTTTCAAAATGAACACAGTGTATAATTATATCTAACACATGTCCTATATTTACACATGTCCTATGTCCATTTTCAGAAAGGCAAAATATTTGCTATTCAACAACAGCCAATTAACCGCGACTATATTGAAAATTGCTCAAACCTGATAATTTACTATGTAGTTTATGAAGACACAGCTGTCTGCGTTCGACCGTTTTACTGTGATCACTTAATTATTATTATTCTCAAGGGGTTTTATTAATGCGGTCGAATAAATCTTGTAGCTTACAGCATTTTGAGCTTAAGATTAATATGTGCTCAAGTTTGACTACAAGTCTATTTTTATTTTTATGACTTTTAGTTATGAACCAATATATTATGACAGTGGTGCAGCAAAGTAAATGGACATTTTTGTACTAAGTATCAAGGCACACACACACACGATACACATACACACATACACACACATATATATATATATATATATATATATATATATATATATATATATATATATATATATATATATATATATATATATATATATATATATATATATATATATATATATATATATATATATATATATATATATATATATATATATATATATATATATATATATATATATATATATAGACATTATCTTACAACAATGTGTTTATTGTTTTCTATAATTGTGATGATTAATCAAATAATATCTAAAAAAAAAGTTAATAATCTATCTATGTATACTTATGCAACCCGTCATACACTTTGGTGCTTCTTTGGTTACGTATTGACTCTTATTTTATGGACTCTATGAAACAGCTGTGAGGTGAAGGCTCCCTCTGTTGCATGTCCAAAATTAAAGCATGTCCAAAACTGTCGGTCATTTTTCACTTTATGGCTAGAGATAATCACGCATTTTCATACCTGCAAATCGATTTATGTCGATCAATAATGTTTTAGTTTTCGCAATAATATCACAACAATAGCAGAAGCTCCCAAATTTAAAAGGCTGACAACACACGCATTGTTACAGGGCCCTCTATTTAACGCAGATTTATTTAAAAAATGGAAATGCTGTTTAATGCACAGCAGATTGTTCATTATCACCTATGGTAAGTTGCTTTTTTAATTGACGCGCAGTGACTTGCAAATGTTTTGTATAATCTTGACCAAATGACCAGTTTGTTCATTTTAATAAATGATATATTGTTTCCGTACAATGCAACAGATGTTCGTTTCTGTCTTCGCTGCTCGAGGTTTTTAATATTTATTAATTACGGAATGTGGACGTCAAATTAATTTTTATTGTAATCGTTAATTAATGCAGGAGCTTCCATACCGAGAGAACATTGTAATAATAATATACCTACACCCTTACAACAATGAGATAATATAATTGTGTTGTGTAAAATTGAGAATCATAGTGTATTTCTTAATCTTGCAACATAATGCGAGCGGGATTTTTATAAATAAAACAAATCGTACATCACTCTGAAGATCGTTAATGAAGGTGAAATAACTTGTACAACTTCTAAGTGGCTCGTTTTCCTATATATGTCCAGATATATGGTAAGTGTGCCTTCCTTATTATTCATTTATTTCTCTATGTAATGAATTGCTACAAACCCAAGATTTCACAAAACAAATATGAATAGCATAGAACTTAAAAGCATATATATATATATATATATATATATATATATATATATATATATATATATATATATATATATATATATATATATATATATATATATATATATATATATATATATATATATATATATATATATATTGTGAAAAGTAATCTTGGGTTTGTAGCATTTCATTACATAGAAATAAGCAACTAGACGAATAATTAATTCAAAAACTAATGTCATAAAATGTCACTGCAAGTGTTGGTGTATTGGTAATTTAAATTCAAGTATGAATGATCAATGAAATAAATCGTATACTGCTCTGAAGATCCTCAAGAAAGGTGAAAGAACTTGTACAACTTCTAAGTGGTTCGTTTTCATATGCATAGTGATTAATTTCCGTATGTGTGTCCAGATATAGTACTGGTAAGTGCGTTTTCTTTCTTATTCGTCTAGTTGCTTATTTCTATGTAATGAAATGCTACAAACCCAAGATTACTTTTCACAAAATAAATATGAATAGCAAAGAATTTCAAAGCTAATAAATATATCCAGGGTGAAAATTGGATTTTTTTCGAGAATTTTCGAAGAAACAATTAATACATACAACCAACAAATGATTTTAGTTTTGACTAAGCAAGCAATTTCTGTATCACTCCCTCTTTGAATGCTTCAGAACTCTATTGTATATATAATTCAATATTTTCCCGCATATAGTTGGAAAAAGTAGTTGTTTTTCAATAGGTTCAACAAGATTTTATGCATTTTAAAGTTTAACATCTTCTGGATAACTGTATGCCTAATGCTTTTATATATAATATGTTCAAATAGAACAAATATAAATAGTAGACTAGGTTTGTGTATTCTAAGAATGAGTTCCGTCAAAAACTAATGTCATAAAATGTCACTGCAAGTGTTGGTGTATTGGTAATTTAAATTCAAGTATGAATGATCAATGAAATAAATCGTATACTGCTCTGAAGATCCTCAAGAAAGGTGAAAGAACTTGTACAACTTCTAAGTGGTTCGTTTTCATATGCATAGTGATTAATTTCCGTATGTGTGTCCAGATATAGTACTGGTAAGTGCGTTTTCTTTCTTATTCGTCTAGTTGCTTATTTCTATGTAATGAAATGCTACAAACCCAAGATTACTTTTCACAAAATAAATATGAATAGCAACGAATTTCAAAGCTAATATATATATATATATATATATATATATATATATATATATATATATATATATATATATATATATATTTATATAGCAGTCCATATTGTGTGTTCTTCTATCTTATCTTATTATGACGAGACCACACATGTTTTCCTGCAATATTGTCATAAACACCAACATGAAACAATTTCTAAACTATCACTCGAATCTAAGTCAAAAAGGATAATCATTCATGGTTACTCTGTACTAACTTGTATGTATTTAATGTTTCAAGTTATGTCTGTAATAGAACGATTTAAGTTTAGAATGGGACGTAAGTAAGCTCTGCGGTTCATTATACATCTGAGTTTTGTTGAGTATTTACCAATTATGGCGATTGTTCGTTTATGTACATTCTCACTTTTACCATCCAAATAAATACTGAGCACTGGATCCTTAAAGTTTATGGTGGTTTAAAACATGTTTTAACGGAAAACTTGTCTAGCAATTTGTAAACATTATTATGATAATCATGTCGAAACTACCCAGTGGCCAAACCACATAACTTTTGTTTACGTGTTAATTACATTTGGGCGCCTGACAACAAGACCTCTAGTGTGACATTTGATCATTGTTTAGCACTTAAGTAACTCAGATTTCACAGGTAAGCTTTAACATAATAATCACCAGCTAGCGAAAATCCTAAATAAATCGTAGGTTCTGGGCGTTGGTGAAAACAATCCTTCAGTTCAGGCTCTTATCGCCTTTGATACTACGTACTCTTTGGTAACTCGTAACTCTTTGATAGAACGTACCTTAGTGCCATTCTGTGCGCAAAACAAAATATGGATAAGAAAACTGCGCTATATTTAGAATGCAGCATAAACTATTAGTAATACCTATATAATATGTCCATGCATTTTATACACCATTTTTATACTGGGTGTCCGATTTTTTTACCATTTTTAAACCTTTATAAGTTTTAAACTATATAGTTGAGATAATGTAATTAGGTTTTCGCAATCTTCTTCTAATTTTGAGTTTTTCCTGAGTCTCCGTCTTTTTGTGCTTCCGGTTTAACCAGAATAATCAATTTAACGGTCTAAGACACCGTAGCGAATTTCTAAGTTCCTACTGACTAATGAGAAAAAGTGTCTCTAAACCTATAAAGACATTACAAGTGTAATTAACAACTTTCTTTCGCCAGTGCGGCATCGCCAATAGTGCCAAAAGCCTTAAAAACAGGAAACCCAGTGAAAGTGAAAATTATCTGACGTTCATGTCAAATTTTGACAACACAATTACGAAAATGGATCCGGCCCCCGAAAATAACGATAAAATTGAAGATTTCTGCAAACTAACCAAAAAAAGCACACAGTTATTTACGCATCCGTCCATCTCAAAAAAAGCACACAGCAACCCTAGTAACGGACAACACCGTAACCTTAAAGCACCTACAAAAATCTGTGAAAGTATTAGAATACAATGCCGTTAGGTGAGAATGGCACATCAACAAGATCATAATCCAGTGCCACTGGTATCAGAGATGGGATCACGCGACGACCTACTGTCAGGGAGAGCCAAGATTTCTAAAATGTGGCAAGTAACATATGACTAAACTATGTCACAGGAAGGACACGGACCTCATCAAATGCCGTAATTGTGAGGGTAACCACACATCGAATAGCACGAGCTGCAAAGTATACCTAACCAAACTCGAAATTATGAAAAAAACGAAACACTTCTGTAGTTCCGCCCCCATCCACGAGTTACGTTAAACCCCCGAAACCTGCAACGAATGCCTGGTATAGGACTGGCGAGTCCCGCCAAACAATCCAGACTAGAGAGAATAGACACCGAGGATCCAAACACCGGATAACAGCCAAGAATACAGGATTTCTATCCTCCGCTCCCTGAACACGAAGGAAGAACAGAAGCCCCCAGACAACAAGAGCAGCGATCCATCCACCGAGAGCAGAGATCCACCGCCGGTGCTAGCCTGATGGAGGAATTAAGCCAAGAAATGGAAAAACAAATAGACATCAAGAAGATGCTGATAGGGCAAGAATGCTAAAGAATAGACTTGCTAAATGCAGATCTGAAATTGAAAAATTTGAGTGTTTGCGTAACTTTTCGATCGAAATTTCTAGTAATGAATACTAATTTTAGCATATCTTCCTGGAATTGTAACGGTATATCAAACAAATTACCATTTTTAATTAACTATATGACGAGACATAAAATTGACATAATGCTCCCTAATGAGACCAAGTTAACAAGACGAGACAAACTTAATATTCGAGGGTATACAACAATTCGCACGGACAGAGACATAAACTGGCATTGCACATACACATAAATCTACACAAAACACAAGCCTCGAGAACGTCAGTATCACGCTGGACGGAGGCTTACGCATTACATATATTTATAATAGACCTACTAATACTTTTACAACAGCACACCAACAAAACATAGTGAATACTGGCCCTAGAGGACTTATCATAGGTGATTTTAACGCTCGACATGCCGCATGGAATTGTCAGCATCCTAACGCAAATGGCAATAATCTCGTCCACTACATTATCGATAATAATGTCATGCTGGAATATCCTGACTCTTCTACTTGCTATCCAGATAATGGCGGCACACCTAACACCTTCGACTTAGTGATCATTAAGGGCGTGGGCAACTCATCGCTACCAGTCCAGGCGATGAGGGAGCGACAACCCCATATTGATAACCTTGCGTAACATGAAGATGAAGATGACAAAATCAAAATTACCTCGTACAAGAACGCAAATTATCTTGCACCTACATTGTTTAACACCTACGTCTCTGACTGTCCAAGTTTCCCGATTACGAAACTTGCCATGTACGCCGACGATACCGCCATATACGCTCACAGCTGGTGCGCACAGCGCGTCGGAGTACTATGACAGGTGGAATATTCGTGTGAATATTGAGAAGTCGCAGGCCATGGTGTTTACAAAGAAATTTCGAGACAACCGTATAATCACGACTTTCAAAATTGGGGGTGTCAGTTCAGACTAAACATCACGTAAAATACTTGGGGGTTATTTTGGACAAAGGACTGACCTTCACGCAACATATTAACGAAACTATACGCAGTCAAGATATCTATACCCTTTGATGGCAAGGAATAGCAGACTAAATAGGCATAACAAGAAATTAATATACACATGCATACTGAGGCGGGGCCTTATGTATGCGGCGCCGGTGTGGTGCAGCACTTCGGCCACGAACATACGCAAACTAAAGGTATTAGAAAACAACTACCTACGCCTCATCACGGACTCTAATAGATACATCTCCATCGGAAACTTACACAACCTTTGCTCCGACATAATACCAATAGCGGACTACATCAGAAACATTTCCCAGAAATTCTACGAATTCCAATTAAATGATAGTCCGCTTACAAACAACATTAGGGAGCGCCACACACCTTTTAGAATCAAACATAAATTAATCTATCAAAATTTATCAATATTTACTGAATGCATTAAGGCCTATTTCCACATATTTTGACCATAATTTTTTTATCTTTTTACGCTCTTTTAAACTCCTTTAACTTGACCAATTTATCCTTTCTGTGTTATTTGCTTTTCCTTGTCTTTTTGTTTCCAAATTTCATAAAATTCAACGATTTTATATGCATTTCTAGAAAGTATCAAATTCAATAACATTTCTCAACCCAAATTAGTGACAATACTAGTCATTTTATATCTTTTTTCCCTCTTTTTGTCACCTTTTCAGACCTGCAGTTAAGGGGTTTTTTCTTTAGCAGTTTTACCCTCAGAAAACCTTCAAAAAGGCCTCAAAGAGAGATTATAAAAAACACTTATGATTATTCAACTGTACTTTAAATTAGTTCGATGTCCGTTGGACAATGTCATCTACCAATGACAGATGATGGGCCCAATCACAGATGATGTAAGAAATGACATCATTTGTCATTGACTTTTTGTCACCTTTTCAGATCTGCAGTTAAGGGGGTTTTTTCTTTAGCAGTTTTACCCTCAGAAAACCTTCAAAAAGGCCTCAAAGAGAGATTATAAAAAACACTTATGATTATTCAACTACACTTTAAATTAGTTCGATGTCCGTTGGACAATGTCATCTACCAGTAACAGATGATGGGCCCAATGACAGATGATATCAGAAATGACAACGCGTATTTTCGGGGATATGGCAACTTTGTTCTATCGAATTTATATATCATATACATTTGGAAAGCCCATTATTTCCCAATTCCGAAAATTTCATATTTATCATGGAAATTATACAATACAGTGATTGTTTTATAAGTTTTATGAGTGAATATTGATTTATAAAGTAGGCTATGGAAATAAAATACAACATGACAACTAATTTAATTTTTTATTGGATAGTCGTTATCAAACATAGTTCCATATATATTCTTTGTGTTGTTTTGTAAGATTTAGTTTCGGGAAAGAAAAGATTACTCACAGCTTTTTCACTTATTTTTTCTAAATACTTAATAATTTTTCATAAAGTAACTAAAATACCGAGTTGCTAATAATGTATTTTTTCTACAAACGACGGTAAAAGTATAATTGTTAACGCATGCTGTCACTGTCTAAAATGTCATTTTCAGCCAACGACATTCCATGGCGAATGTCATTAGTAGCTGTAGTGATAATTATTGCTGTGAAACTTGTAGGGTGGGAAGCAATGTTATCATCCGAAGTTTTCCGGAGAAAAATCCGGAGAAAAATTGCTCGTGGTGCTCTTCTTGTTTTGTAACGAATCTTCTATAAAACCGTTTGAAGACGTTGCTTTCAATCAACGACACAGCGCAAACTCTCTTCGATCATAGGAAATCCGGGCGCAATTGAGACGTAATCCAATCCTATCAGCTGTTATCTGATATCTGATGTTATCCTATCAGATGTTATCAGAATTTGATAATAGACGATTACTAATATTAGAGGAAGGTGGTTATATTGAACACCATTTTGTTTTTCCTACAATTATTTTTTGTTTTTTGTATATCGACAAAATTACACATCAACCAATTTCCAAGGAAAATTAACATCCTGAAGATTTCACAGATAAATACAAAATTCCGAAAAATGTGCAATTTTCGCTCGGCGGAAAAACTACCGATAATATGGACTAAAGTTGATCCATATTATCATCGAAAAATAAATATATTCATACTAGGTTAATGAAAAATAAGAGGTAGGCTTCTAAACCCGAAAAATAACATTTATCGACAATCATACTGACCCCCAGTATTTAAGTATGGAACCCATATTATATACCGGACAAGAGGGGTCCATTTTTAAAATAGTTGATACTGAGATTTTATTGACAAAACAATAAAAACTGTACGGGACAATACAGTTCGCAAATAAAACTTTTCGAAAATGACAGTTGATACCTTGACCATATGCAGCTAAACTAGAGGCACAGACGATGTAGCCAATATATTGCGACGTTTATGCGTAACTAAAGGGTCCGCCAATAGGGACGCTCGATCTTTGACAGCTCATGGCGGCCATGTTGTTTGTGGTAGAGTTGGCAAACGTAGTTGTTATTATTCAGTGTATCTTCACAAATCACCATGAACCAATTCAGCCGCGAGCAACATGTGCAAATCGTTAAAACTTATTACGAAAATCATTCATCGGTTCGAGCAACGTTCCGCGCGCTCCGCCAATTTTACGGTGCAATTGATCGTCCTGCTGAGTCGACTATCCGTCGTTTGATTAACAAATTCGAGGCAACCGGTTCGGTGAACAATCAGTTCACCGAACCAGTTTATTAATTTATTTTTGAGCATTACATATAGAGGTTTTCGAATAAGCGAGGGGTTCCATATAAAAAGCATGTTCAATTTTACCACCTTCTCCTCTAATTAAAATGTGATACTTATTCTTATTTCATTTACGTTTTTATTATTACAAAACCTAAATAATAAATCAATTGTAAGAAGCAAATCAAAACAAATTAAATACTGACTAAATGGGAAACATTGCTTTAGCGATGAATATGTGGTTTGTTTTCCGTATAATTATTTCGCTCTTCAATCAGTAATGCCGTAAATGGCGCATGAGCAAATAATTAGGTTTACGTTTCTTTGGGAACCCTATACATCACACACAAAAAATCTACACAAAAGTTTTGAAAAAATCATCAGCATCTTAACTATATTACAAAAACTTTTGGGACCATACGTAATTATAAAATTTTTATAAAATAAGAATTTCCCCTGTGGCAAATTCAATATTTATATATGCACTGTTTGATGCGTTATATCGACAATGACAATAAGGCGATATTCCTATTTAGTTTAACCGGAAAATTATTTGTGACAAAACAATGATTTAAGGATGACAGTGTTATTGAAAAAAATGCAGGTATTGTGCTATATAACGCATAAATAAACACCTAAATAACCAAACTTCCCTCTCTATGTGTGTATTTAATATAATATTCTTCAAAAGTTAATCAAGTAAAAGGTCTATTCCTATATATAACATTAGTATAATAAGCACCATTTTATCCTATACAATAGCTCACCGAAAACATAAGTGACCCTATTCTCGACAAACATGATATATAACGTACGGCTATTAATATTTCTATAGAAAAATACGTTTTTTCACACACTTGGAATAATGGGGTTCCGATTATTGGGCACAATGCAATATATCCGAAATATTGTGCATTATTTAGTTATAGTTTGCTAACAGAATAGTAGAGCAATGGGGCAAACATCCTGCTGGTACAGAGTATCGGGGAAATATATGATTTACCAATCATATTGTTATATTTTAGGGGTGAAAGGAGATGCTTTGTGCATTGAGAATGATGCCTAATGAAGCGCATATCTTTATGATTTGTTTAATGAATAAATACTGTTTTGAATACTGTTTACTGAATGTAATGAATATATACATATATATTTTTGTACTGCAATATTTTCTCCGGGTCGGAAAATTGACGAATTATAAAGCTCAAGATAGAAGAGAACAAGATAATCAATGTTTTTATATCTTATATAGGTATAGCTTATTATACACTTGAGTGCAAAAAAAATTACTCAGCGACATGCTCGAGTTTTGGGATTCAATCTGCTAGCACACAAAGTCTAGGTAACTAAATATACTATTCTAAAGTTTTTAAGCTTGTGGCTTCAAATGATACCACTTTGATT
>CAXKVY010009797.1:0-25539 GCA_964058915.1 Tetropium fuscum
AGGACACCCTAGATACTGGTTTACTGCTTATACACAACTATTATTTCTTGAAATCATAAAATGTTAGTTCAAACTACTTTATAAATACTGGCGGGTGTTATTATACTTAAACTCTTAAGATTTTCTTGATTTTACTATAAAAAATATTAATTTATCAGAGAGACAACTGCCACATATGTAACGCGGCTACTGTTTAGTGCCGTAGAACTCCTAGCATTATTATTTGGTAAGGAAGGAAGTCCATTATCTTAAAAAAAACTTCCTTAGTTACCTGCCCTATTTGTGAAACAACACTGACCAATTACTTATTGCCATAATTTATCATTTTTAGAATTTCATGACAGATATTATTTAAAACTTTTTACAACATACATTTATAGTCTTTGCACAGTTATTTACACTTTATACGTGCTATTCACCCTCACTTCGTTTTGAACTATCTAGTAGATTATAAGAACGATTATAATCTCACGCCCTGGTTTTAGAATTGTTTTTATTTACAATATTTATAAATGAGACATAGTTTAATACGTTGTATAATTAATGATATGGCATCTCAAAGCTATCTACATAGTCTTTTTAACTTTCTTTAAGTTACGGAGATTTGCGTAGGGTAGAAATAAGGTTTCAGATTTTGTTTATTTATTATCATATTATATGACAATAAACATAGTCATATATAAATTACGTCTTCTTTCTTCTTCTTTTGAAATTTTTTAGGAAACATTTTAAATCATACAATTTGAGATTAATCAAAATTCAATAGATTTAATAAAATATTATAGTATCATAAAATTTACTATTTGGAAAGTAACTTCACTTTAAAAATTTTAATCTTACAAAGAAATTTACGTAGACCTAATTGAACATCCTGTAGGACTCTAGAGTACTCATGTTTTAAGTGATCCTTCTAGTAAATTATAAATTAATGTTCATTCAACTGGCACCCATAAAACAAGAAGAATTCAATAGGAAAGAAATAGTGTAAGTATCCTGTAAGCTGATCAGACATTTCTTCGCCATGCTATTACGTTACATTATCTCATTTTATACAAATCTAAAACAAAAACGTATAGAGTATTTTCACATAAGATAAATTCATATTATCACAAATTATCATCTAACGTGGGGTATTAAAAATGTTCTAATATTCAAACATAGTAAATATATATATATATATATATATATATATATATATATATATATATATATATATATATATATATATATATATATATATATATATATATCCTCCTATCATTCTATCACGCATAAAAGTACGTAGGTTGGTGTTATTGTCAGCCCACTTTCAATAATATGAATGGAAATGCCGAGCATCATGATGGTGTAGATGGTGGAAGATGTCTGACAAAAACCCTTGGTAATCATTAAACGGAATCTAAAAAACCAATCTATTGCTTGTCACTTGTCACCGGTTGTTTTCGGAGTACGTGTGTTTAAACCGAGGCATAACAAAACACTGCATTGATGTCGTACAAAGATTAATGACGCGATTGTCCGTGAGGAGCGTTCCTGCAGGAAATTAGCTCGACAAACCATTGACGTTTCTCATCGGCCCATCATTTGATATACATGAATCCAATCCGAAACTCGATAGGTATAATGCGAATTTATAATGGATTCACAGGATTAATTTGAATTAACAGTTTCTTTCGAAGGGAAAACACTGCAATAATAATATTTTAGGATTTTGTAGCGACTGGGAAGGAAAATTATTGGGCTATAGTCTGCTTGGACATGAAGGGCAGTAAGAAATGCTCATTAAAAATGCAAATCCTCAATAAATGTAGTACGAGTGCTTATAAGTAATTTATAAAAATTGCAGTTATCAATAAATTCTCTAGTTTAAGTAAATCCTCAAATTTACTACCCGTTTTTTGGGAATTTTATACCCGCTCGAGTTAAAAGCTTTGGATCTGTCCTTGTCTAATGCCTTTCAAAGTACCAGCCGGGCTCTCTTACTACAAGTCGCCATTAGTTGGCAGAATTTCATAGCCGAGTTTAGGGGTATTTTGTTCCTCTCCATCCTTTCATTTATTCACATTAAACTGTACAGACTATTATATACTGGACGTCATTCAAAAAATCACATTTCAAAGAAAATATGAGAATAGCTTTGGCAAAAGATCCAAATCTTTTCGTTCATCAAAAATTAAGTTATATGTACATTAGTTATACATTAAAAACCAGGAAATTTTATGCTCTCTAAATGGGTACTCTTGTTTTTTATTTTCGAAAAATCCACGGTTTCTGATAAAATTCTAAAAATAAAAATATTACTTTTGCGCGGTTTTGGGGTAGTACCCTAAAAATGATACCTGGGCCTTTATCCTACATGTATTTTTAGTCCTTTATTAAGATAAAGTCCTTCATTAGGATTTTATCCTTTATTAGGATAAAGGATTGACACACTAACATTATACCCTATTCAATTTACTATTACGAGTATAAAATATTCAGCTATTTTGTTACTTTATTGTGAATATACAAAAACATTTTACTAAAATCCTTGTATATTTTTCTGCAAAAAAGATAGAAGCAAAATAAAAAGATGTTTTAAAACAGATGCATAAGACAAACAATTTTCATGAAACTCTGAGATACAGAGTTTTTTTAACGCTCTGCATGTAATGAAATTTGACTGAAAAAACAGGCATTTTAATGGAGAATGTTTCAATGAGAACAATTAAAACGCATACTTAAATTATTATATTAAGAAGTATTTTTATTAACGCATTCAAAAGACGTTGAATTTATGACTTATCTATTGAAAAAGTTGAATTTGCTGCATTTTAAGGAGATGGTTAATATCAGGCTCGATTTTACTTAAAAACAACCGTAAGTCGCCGCGTTCAGTAACATGGAGCCGATTTTTTGCTGCAGCACTAAATTCACGATCGGCTAAATAGGATGATGGTAACGCTATCAGAAATCGTTGACCAATCGACCATAATCCTGGGTACAGTTGCAAAATCGGCTTCTGCAGCCAAAATCTTGGTAGCCATTCTTATATTTAATTTTTGATTGTTCATTTGTCGTCAGTTCTATTCATTCTTCTTCTAACTGAGATGATCCTGCTATGTTGACATTTGAAAAAGGTTCCAAAACCCAGTCTGTCCATGTTTAAAATATCAAAATCTTCAAAATATCAAATCAAACATTTATATAGGTCTGGCAAGTACGCAATGTCGTTCTTTGATGGAGATGAGGTTGTAGCGCAATTATGTGTCTTTGTTTCCTATGAACTCTACCACAGACCCAAACATATTGTAAAATCGTGTTCAATCCTGCTGACGCATGTATGCTTACTTGCTCACTCCCGAATGCCCCGAAGACGTGATAAAAATGATTACAATACATACAATAACAAAAATTTACCAATATTAAAGTTTGCATTACTATAGTACGCGATTAGCGTGTTTTCTTTGTCTTTGTGAGACTATATTTTTTAACCCCTCCTCGCCATCTCAATGCCCCCTAATTTTCTCTGGGTCTTCTACTGCCCCCTGAAAGTCTCAAACGCCCACAAGGGAGTTTATTACCCACGTTGAGAACCTATGGGTTAAATAGTTAGATGAAATCCAATAAAATGTTCCTTAAAATGTGGTGTAAACAATACATTTTGAGTTTTACAGCGTTATAACTCTTGGACAATTTTAAGGTGTCCCGAAGCAAATTTTGACTACGAGATTTTGATCGTACACCTTAATACCTTAATATGGGAAAAGTTAGCAGAGATTGCACAAAAATACGACAGCTTTGTAACTTATCACATATGTCACTTTACATACCGTTAATCTGCCATACAAAAGGGAAGAAATGGGTTCCCATAAACGTACGTACATAAATTAGTCATGATACATTCAGGCGGAGACAAAACGTGATGAATAGTAAACAGTGTAGCTCAAATATACACGTCTGAATAACATGACACAAATCATACATGATAACAGAAATATGAGATTCAGACATGTACTCATATAATTCCAGTTTAGAACGAGAGTATATGCTTTCAATCCCAATAGAATAACAGTCTGTCATCTTTGTGGCAATAATTGTGTGGTGGTGCGAGATAAATGCGCTAACAAAACACGGCTAGATGTAATGTTAAGACTCGACTATAATAATAATAAGACGCAGGCTGCCTACAATATCAGAATAATGCTAACTTGTCACTATCAAACTGGTTAAACATACCGTTTTGATGTTCACTGTTCCCATAATAATACCTTAATTCTGATATTGTTCGCCATCTTATTGCTACCCTCATACACTGGCGGGCACGGTATATATTATAGAATTATTTCAAAATATTACGTCACTGTTACTATGTGAAATACGCAGAGTAGGACCTTCAAAAAGCATTCAAAGACCTAGGCATTCAAAAAGTTTCGGCTCGTCATATGAAGTAATTGAGGCCGGACCTCATAGGCGCCGACGCCATAGGTCCGGACGTGACTGTTCCTCGGGGGCTATGCCCCGAGGTTGAAATTCCTCTAATTCCGCTAATATCGGTTTCATATTTAGACTAATGTTGTTTATAGCTCACGTTTAGTATGATTTAGTAGAAATTATTTACTGACTGTAATTTTATGAACTATTCAGTTATTTCTTTTTTTTATACTATACTAAAGACAAATTAATAATCATATCATTGTTTTGGTTATTGGAACTCTTATTTCAGTTTTTTTTTATGAATTGGTAAGTAGAAGCCACCTTCGAACAAAATGTCTTATAATTGTTTTAAATGTTTTATTATTAATGTGATGCAATTAATCGATTGTTTGAGTGTTAATATTATTATTTATGTTTTGAATTTCTAATGGATGCTACTACCGAATATGATTTCTTGGATATTCTCGAGATAAGGTAACTCGTAAAGTTTAAGGCTTTAAGGATAAGGCAAAGAAAATTAACTCGTAGGTTAGTACGATGGATATCGAAGCTACTAATCCCGTGGACGCCACTGACCGTTACGTCGCCAAGTCAGATGGTTCTCAACGATACGGGGTCTCAATTATACGCCTCAGAATTCTGTTGTAATTTTGGCAAAAAAAAAGAACACGATACGCTAAAATCTATTTAATCTAAACATTGCATAGCGTTTATAAATACATGCATTTTAACATAGGACGTATATATATATATATATATATATATATATATATATATATATATATATATATATATATATATATATATATATATATATATATATATATATATATATATATATATATATATATATATATATGTATATATATATATATATATATATATATATATATATATATATATATATATATATATATATATATATATATATATATATATATTTATATATATATATATATATATATATATATATATATATATATATATATATATATATATATATATATATATATACATACATATCAAGGTAATGGATGCATTTAACTTTAGCTTTAACTTTAATAATAATATATACCTGATTAAAGTTATGTAAGGAGAAAATTAAATGTATTCTAGGGCTCAGAATCATTGAACATGGGGCTCACACCAACACAAAAGAAAATACGTTAAAGAAAGGTGTAGCTCCTAATATACTTAATCTACGCTTATCTGAAAGTTTAGAGAAGAAGGTATCCTGGTAAGGTGATGTCTCCAGCATCCATATCTACGTTTACGTAACCGATACGTTTCACAGCACTTGATGTTAAGTCCAACGCTTCAACGACTCGATCATATACCCAATTAATGGTACAGGTGGAAAACTGCGAAGTGTAGACTTGAAGTCAAGAACGAAAAAGGAAAGAAGTGAAGTACAGAAAAAAAGACCTGAAAGACATAACTAATTAGTTTCGTACTTACGTAAAAATATGGGATTAAGTTAACATAGTATAACTCTCTCAAATATGTTAAATCTTCTAAATCATTACTAGGTACTAATGCATGGCAAGTTATTAATTTTAAAAAGTTATTTAATCCAGCTACAGCTGTATGCGTCGATTATCATCATCACAAACACACAAACAGCGACTTCCTTAAAAATCCCACTATATAGAGCGTAACACAGTACGTTATTTAGTAAGAAGCACTTAAAATTTATAAAATAACCACGCTATATATTACACAAAAATATGTGCTGAGAAATCATTAACATTATGTGACAATATCAATAACGCAATTGCTAATGCCACAAAGAATCCTGTAATATTCACACCTAAGTCCTAATCACGAATGTTGGATTGTCCTTCTGGTCACTTTTGACAATATACCTACTTAGAGAGTGCACCTACAACAAGTTCAGAATATGTAAATTGTCAACTAACGAAAAGCGAACGTAACATGCTTAGCTTAACTTGTCCTAATATTTTTTTTATATTTTTTTATATTAATCCAGAATTTAAAAGTCAGAACACGTCATGATAATAACGTATATCATGACGTGTTCTGACTTTTAGATTTAGATTCTTAGAGACTTTAGATTAGACTCACGAGTATAAAATTTTTAAAATATGGATATTATGCAAAAATATATGCCGGATCCGAATCCAGAGGGCGTTATGTAGGCCAAGATTGCAAAAAAAACAGAAAAAACGATTTTTTAAAAACTGAAATATTGCATTATCTTTCATTTGCACTGAATTTCCGAGCTTACTTATAAAGATATTTTAATAATTTTTACGACAATATAAAGCATAATGTATGTTATTTCGTACAAACCCAAGATATTTCTATTAATTTCATTATCAACTAAATTATATAAATAAACAATATAATATTCACTGAATAATTTAGATATGCTTTTTTTTAATTAAGCGTATTGTTCCGTTGCACCGCGCGCCAGGTCTTGTCTCTGTAGACTCTGTTTACATATGATTTTGACGCACGGCTGATCGGCTGTTATATTAAAAGAGTATATTATAAGGTAGGTTTATTATTTTAATTAATTATTCAAGTCCTTTTTATGACATAGGTAATGAAAGTTCGTAAAAGATCAGGGAAAATGGTCACAAACAGAACAAATTATCTATATTTAATTAAAAAACAACTGCAATTTAAAATATTGATTTAATTTTCTAAACAGAAGATAATGCAATATTTAAGTTCCAAAAATGTTTGGGATTTTTTATTTTTTTACATTTTCGCAACCGACATCGCGCCCTCTGAATTTACGATAATTTTATGGGTTCATATAAATCAGTATTCGGACGAGTGCAAAAACAATAAGTATCACTTTGTCACAAAAATATGATGCTTGTCAAGCTAATGTCATATTAAACATATCGAAGTTATTATATACCTAAAGTTTTGATCAGCTGGCGACCCCCATTTACATATATTCTAAAAATTAACATCTGCCAATAACATACCCATATGTTGTAGACATCACATTAAGTATATAATAGGTACTGAACATACGCCACCTATAAAAAATATATTAAAATCATCACCATAGCTACATTACAAAAAGGAACGCAAAGCAATTTCTCGACTCGCTTCCTGGCATTGTATACTCATTAATTGAACTGTGGAAGACTGGAGGCGTTTTACAAGAACACGTGCCCTATAGACAATCTATTTTTCGCTTCTTTAACACCTGATTTAAAATTGACATACCTCATACAACTTTTTATATAGTCTCTCAGGAATGAAAGAATGATATCAAGAATTATGTACAACCTCAAAGGTACAACCTCATGGTTCTTGGTGTTCTGATAGGCCACCTACATCGTTAGACCGCACACAATTAACTCAATTTATTGCTCGTTTTTTATTCCACTGTTCTGTGATTCAGGTATTTGTACCTTCAATTCGAAAGTGTATTATTATATAAGTTCTATTATGGCCGACAATTGGTATTTTCGTATTTTTAAATGGTCTTCGTGTGTTTTTCCATTATTATTCTTATAAATAGTTGCAAAAAATTCTAGCTAATATCTTGAATGTATATGACGGTATAGAACTTGTCCTATTTGCATCCTAATAATTACTGAAAGCAATTCAAAGGTGTCATTTATCACTGTGTATTTAATCTATGCGGATCTCCCTAGGATACTTGATTTATCATCAAAATCTTGTTACGTGTTTGCACCCTGTACACACGTTATTGACACGTTATTGTAACACTTTATTGACTTCCTGATTGGCAATGTATAAACTTAAGTACTGATTAATATTTACAACTACTAAACACTATTTATAGCTATAGAATCTTTTCTAGTAAATATCGGTACGTACTACCTAGCCTTTTTGGCCTCTTGCACTGGCTTCTTGGTATTGGCTTATTGAATAACCCTCGGTTCTCGATATTTCTGTACTTTTCTAACAACGCCTCGGCGCTTGTAGAACCGTTCTCCGCACTACTGAAATGTTCAAGGCACCATTCAAACGCGGTAATTTTATCGGACAACGGCGTGCGTAACAATATTTTACTAACTATAAGCACTCTTAGGATCTGCTCTCATATTATGATATTACTTTATAATCGATATAGTTTCCTAATTGTAATGAAAATCTCAAACAATATAATGAAAAAATTACACAATTAATGTGTTAGTAAATGTATTTATTTGTACACAATCTTATTTTGTTCCTCAATTAATAGTATACCGATATATACATATATGGCGCATTTGCAATTAATATACACTGGTGGCCACTAAACCTCATTATTAAACAGAAGGCAGTAACAAAGGCCACATAATAACTCCCCAAGGAACAATAGCGTCAGCATATTGACGTGGATTAAGCCGTACCTATCAATTTGGAAAGTAAATTATTTTAATGGTGCACAATAACATTCTTAAAAATACAAGAGATTCTTAGCGTTGTTTATAGCTTGTATTAATGCAGGTGAATACTTGATGACTTGTCAAATTCAACATATTCCTACGCGGTTGTTGCTTCATTGTCCGAGACCTGAAAAGGCTCCACTTGGCTCCTGTACCTTACACAAAGTCGAGAATTTAATTCCAACTGGGCTCGATTTAATTGAAGTTGGCTACTGTAAGAGGTTTGGTATCTATTTCAAAACTACTGTTGGTCTATTCAAAATTAACCTCACCAGATGTTAAAATAATCTGTATAATATATATATTTCACCATTAAATCAGGGAAGTTAAACTACATGTGCTCATGTAGAAAATTTTCATGTTGATCTGCTGATCAACATGAAAATTTTCATCGTTAAAGTAGCATAGAGTATATTAAACACAATAATTTACCTAGTGGGATACTTACTATAACGTGTGGCTATGAGGAGACTGGGAATGGGGTCACCAAGACGATGAAGATATTAAATTTTGAGACAACAAGAGGTAATTCTATGAAGTAAATAATTAGGAAACCGAAAACCAGATGGCATATTTTTAAGCGTGTAGCTCTGAGAGTACAGATGGAGCCAACAAAATATTTCAGTTCATTTTATAAAGCCAATATGGTTCCTCTTAATTTTACAAAAATCGTGAGTAATTCAAATTTTTATAAAAATAAATATCCGTCTTAGCTCCCTTATATTAAAAGTGTAGAATATATAGTGGGGTGATTAAACCGATAACTCTTTATATAATATGACAGCAGATAAAACACGTCAATGCGCTAAATGTAAATTAATTTAGGCATAATTCCAACAACCAGCTTTGGGGTTGGCATAACATGCACTTAAAGACCAAGCAGTAAAGACATGCATAAATCAAAAGCCCGGTTTCCTCCTTCAATTACGAGGCAATATTTAAATACAATTTCATTATATTAAAAGCCGTAGCTGTTACGTATGCATTTGCAAGAGCCCCCTAACAGAATCTCGCACTTGTGCTCACTCGGTCGGCAAATATAAATTAATTGCGATCTCCATTGATTCGGAATTTTATAATTACAATGACGTTTGCATAAAACGTCTTTTAACGATCTCTCTAATTAATTGTCCTTGCTGTAGAAGCTAATGTATTACAGAATCATGATTGATGACTGTCAAGATTCATTTTTATGTTCTTGGGGCATATCCTCTTAAAATTTTACATAGATGAATAGGTTCCCAGACTAGTAATTAATTACAAATAATTGTACAGATTAATCTAGACAAATATTCCAGCATTCATATTCTCTTTAGCGTTTCTCAACAATTATTTATATACAATATTTATATATATATATATATATATATATATATATATATATATATATATATATATATATATATATATATATATATATATATATACGTTATGTTTACGGAAACCAATCACTAAACGAATCACTTAGAAGCTGTACAAGTTCTTTCACCTTTATTGAGGATCTTCAGAGTGATGCACGATTTGTTTAATTAATAACTTATTCTTGAAATTTCGTATTAATACCACCATTCTTACAATAACAATTTTATGTGACAATAGTTTTGACAGAACTCAAATTCATAGAAATAAATATGAATAATAAATATGATTAAATAAATTCTGCTCACATAATAAATATGAATAGCCAAGAACTTAAAATCTAATAAATATATTCCAGGGTGAAAATAGGATATTTATTCCAATTTTCGAAATAACAATTAATAGATAAGATACAACAAATGATTTTAGTTTTGACTAAGCAAGCAATTTCTGCATCACTCCCCCTTTAAATGCTTAAGAATACTATTGTATATGTAATGAAATATTTTTATATAACATATAGCTAGGAATAGCTATTTATGTAATCAGTTGGGGGAAGAGTACTATTGTGTAACGAGCACATTTGTGCGGAACGAGCGCTAGCGAGTTCCTCAAAAGGATGCGAGATACACAAAATAGTGTTTCCCAACGTGTTTCATACAAGATATTTTCTAATTTTCATCAATTTTCTTTTATGAGAAGAAACCTCTGAATTTTATAAGTTTGAAAACAATCCAGTAGGTTGTAACGGTGTGACTTTTATAGCTTGTCAGGTCTAAATAACCTACTACGTAATGGACTTTACACCACCAGTTGCGTAATATTTTATTTTTTGTAACTGGTTGTGAAAAATAAGACGTTTCCTAACCTCAAAGGGTTTTGAAAAGCCTCACTTTACATGTCAAAATTAGAAAAAAAGTTGTTGTTTAACAGCTGTGTAAAAGTTTAACATCTTTTAGATAATCGTATGACTAATGCTTTTATATATCAATATGTTCAAATAAACAAATATAAATAGTAGGTTCGTGTTTTCTATGAATTGGAGTTCTGTCAAAACTATGTCACATAAAAGTCTCACTGTAAGAATGGTGCATGGCATTAATGCGAAATTTCATGTTAGCCAGCATCTTAGCCAGGCTATGGTTCCTTTTACGTACGATCGGTAGGCCTTTCCTTTTGGTTCTTCGGTGATTTTCTCGTTTTTGGACTTGGTTTGTCTTAGTGATTGTTGAAGTCTTTTTGAGCGTGTTGTTAAAGTTTTAATTACCGAATGAAGCTGAGCAGGGTGATGGTGAGACGTGTCATGCAGATACTGGATGACATCTTCCTATACACTGTGTGGCCAAGCTTACCCTATGGTTTTTTCTTTAGAAGTACATCAAGAGAAGGAAGTTGGTTTAAAGATTCTACCTCCATGGTGAACTGTATTGAAAATGTCATCGACGCCAACATTTAGGTTTCTTCCATGAAAAAGTTGGCTATGACTGGTGATAACGGTGATCCCATAGGTGCTCCTTCAATTTGTATATAGCGTTTGTCATTGAATGAGAAATATGTATTTTTCAAACAATGTTAAATAAGATCAATGCTGTGTTGTTCTGGCTGATATTTTTGTCTTATTATTTGTAAAGTTGCGTCCACAGGTATGTTCGTAAATAATGATAGGACGTCAAAATTTACTAGGAGATGCTCTGGTTTTACGGTTTCGGTCTTAAGTAATTCTATGAAGTGGTCTGCATTCTCTACGTATGACTTCGTCTTCTCAGTGTGTGGTTGAAGTTTCCTTGCCAAGTATCTTGCTAGTTCTAGTAGTGGTGACCCAATAGAACTGACAATCGGTCTTAGGCTGCTCCTTCTTTGTGGATTTTTGGTAATCCATATAACCTTGGACATCTTCATGATTTTTCTCTCGGAATCAGCTCATTTTGTATGACTTTATCTATCGGGCAGCTCTGGATCTTGATCTATGAAGTCTTTTCTAAGTATGTTGTTGGATCAGTTGTGATACGTTGGTATGATGGGTCATCTAATAGGGTTTCTGTTCTTCTATGGTGTCGTTACTATACATTATAACTGTGGCATTTCCCTTGTCTGCTGGTAATATTATGATGTCATTTCGTCTCAACTCAGGTATGATGGGCTAATGACAATATTTGTTTTCTGGAATATGTTACAGACACTATATGAAACTTTTTATGAAACTGTCCCTCTTTAAAAGCCTGACGACTTTTTTTTATATTGGAGGACTTATTTTTTTAATCTCGTTGCACTTCATTTTAAAAATACCCAAAAAATACGTATCTATTCCAAAATAAATACTTTATGGGAAATTTAGTCTAATACAGAAATTTAATCGTTCCCAGGTTATTTGTCTATTACATTACTTTTTGAAAATAGGTTGCCGTGGAAAAATTGCATTTATAATAATGTTACACACTCTACTATACATGAAACCTTATAATATAAATGTGTTTATTAATAAAATAAAATAAATAGCAAGAAACAAAATTTGAACAGTTAAATAAATAAACATTAGTAACTACAAACAATAAACTATATGGCAATTCAACCAATTAGCAAATCCTCCAAAAAATCAACGATGGACGGTAGTGTTTAAAAGGTTCCCGTATCATTTACCATTCAAATTCAAATTGTCTGTTAGTTAGATAACGCTGGTTAAATGTTAACAGCCAGCTAACCAAGAGTTGCATTGCACCATACATGCCTGGCCATTCTTGTCATCTTGTTAATGCAGCAAAACTTGTGAATTTCATTTTTTGATGGTTGTGAGAACCGAGAACATGACATCTGAAACTGACAAGACACAGCATAACCACCAGTTTTTGTGGATTTGTTTGTTTGTGCTTCTTAATGGTTCTGTTTTATACTGTATATACAATGAGTTATGTTAGTGATGTCGTTAAAAAAGGTCACGCGCTCAATTTCAGGAGAAAACCTGCTTACATATATCATATGGATAACCCAAACAATTCATGTTATATAATTAGTAACAAATTCAGAATAAACACTCTTGAAGACAGACGAAAACGACGTGGAAATGCACCTTCATCTAATGAATCAAAGTAGTTCATCCTTTCATATTATCTGAGCCGCGGAATCCAGTCTACTACTTCTTATTTTTTTAGGTCATAACCCTTGGAGGGTTTTGGCTTGGTTCCTCGATCTGCTTCTATCTACCGCTATTCTCCTCCAGTTTACTATTCTTGAGTTTTTAGGTCTTTCTCCACATCGCCAATCCACCTTTTCTTGGTCATTTCGGTATTGTGTTTTGAGGTTTCCATTCAAGGATTCTTTTCACAATTCTCTCTCCCTCCATCCTGTATACATGTCCTAACCACCTTATCCTTTGACTTTTTATGCATCTTACTATATCCTCTCCTTCTATAAGGGCATCAATTTCGTGACTCAGTCTTATTATCCACATACCTTTTTCATGCACGTATTCATGCACATATTCATGCCGTATATTCTTGTAAGGATCTTTCTCTCAAATATTCTCAATTGATTTTCATCGTTGTTTGTTAGTCTCCATGTTTCACATCCATAGGTTATTACCGGTCTTATAAGTGTTTTATAGATTGTGATCTTAGATTTTCTATTTATTATGCTGCTCCTTATAAATTTTAAATAGGCATAATAGCATTTACTCTTAAGATTTTTGCGCTTATTTCATCTTACCGTTACCATTACTGGTAATTTTGGTGCCAAGGAAACTGAACGATATTTGATAGTTTTTTTATTAATATTTTTATATTAATATTTGGGGATTCCTGCAGCAATCCCGTTTACTACAAACACAAATAAATCCAGATCGGCATCAACTATTATTATTTTTCAATTTTCTATATTATTATTATAATTTTTAAATTCTAACGCCATATTTTGATCAAAATTCAAGACTGGGAGAGAGCTTAATGGGTAACCTTTCGTGAAAAACCCTGTTTATATACCGGGTGGGTCCAAAAAATTTGCACTTTGTACGTTTGCCCTTAATTTTTTCGCACATAACTAAAAAATAAAAAGTCTATAAAAACCGTACCTACAGACCAATTTATAAATTTATGTTGAATTCTAGAAAATAAAATTCTGCGAAATAAACAAACGTACCGCATGGTTAAAATAAGTCTGGGTCTGCTATAAATCTGAATTCCCTATGCAAATTTAAAAGTTAAACACCGGTATTGTTAGAACAAATCAAGCAATTGACTTTGCAATGCTTTTAAAGGCCTCTAATTTACCTGTGGATTGACTAATGTATTGAGATACTGGGGGCTGTAATAATATTTTAAGCAAATTATACCTTAATCCTGGCCGTTTACAGTTCTTAAATATAGGTACAATTCCTTTTAATGGTTTAACAGTGATTAAGATAAAAATCAGGAAAAGTTCCCGGAAATCCGAAATCCGAATTACGCCAATAAATGGTGTCGTAAGCCTGGGCGGCATTTCAGTTTATTGGGCACTTACTGCAGATCGAAATATGAAATATTGTTGGAGAAAAGTCAAAACCGGCCATTAGAGTTTATTACTGGTCTATCGGGTTCAATGTTCATTTAGCGAGGACACAAAACATCTGTGCAATAAATAAATAAAGTGAAACGGTATTTTTTTGCTCCGTGATTATTATATAGGTAACTATACTCTGTAGATAAATCTCATGGCTGTAAGAAGAAATGTTTATATTAGGAAATTGTATTTAAGAAAATTTTAATTACCTCGCTTGGAATTTAATTAACATTTTTTAATAGCAAATGTAAGCCTTCCACCACAATTAAAATAAAAAATATTGTTGGTGCCGAGTATCTACTATTATTGTAGCATGTAGCAAGAATAATGAATATATGCCTTTCTTATACTAACCATATAGTATTAAAGGAAGTAGTATAAATGATTGGTCAGGAATTATCTCTTACCGCTAACCAAATATAAAGTGACGTCTCGAGGCGGCAAGAGAGGAGGAAACATGATTTCTCGAGGGTGATCTGTTCGAATATGTATTCTGAATTCTGATTACTTTTACCATTTGCGATTAAAATAAATAATTGAATTTTATTAAAAAAAAACTGAAAGTAACAAACTCCTCCGTCACTAACTACGATGTAACCAGTATACCCTGTGTTCATTTCAAAACTTACCGCCCCCTGTAATTGAAAAACCGCAAAATATTTGAGAAATCGCCAGGACGGGATACGTTGTTTTTTCTTTAGAGGGGAACATTATTGAGAGTCACGGGGTCATGATATGTTCATCCCCCTAACCCATAACAAATTTAAATTCCTAAATAGAACTATACCCCACGCGTTATACATCATTTGAAAGCCCTATTCAACGCAATACAGCAATTCTTCATTTTTGGATGTTGGTTGAGTTTTTCAAAAGTATTTAAAAACATTTAAAAAAATAAAAAATTAATAGAAATAACTAGCTAATAAATTTATGTTACCTTATTATGCGTTCAAAATGTTTACCATTTCTTTCCATACAATAATAAAGACCTTGCTAAAATTCCTTGCGCACTTTTCAAAAGTTTCTTGCCTGATATCCCTGCACGTAGCTGTTATACTATTATATGATTATATATGATTTTGTAGATCTTTAGGGGCGGCGTTTTGTAAACTTCTGATTCAAGAAGCCTCCATAGGTAAAAGTCATTTGGAGTGAGATCAGGAGCTCTAGCGGACCATTCTATCGCCCCGCTATTTTGTGTAATTTGTCTAATTAATAAATTGTGCAATTTAAATAATTTTGTAAAATCTCAACCAATTTCCAAAAAATATGCACTGCTGTATTCGCGATGAACACGTGTAACACATGGGGTAGTTCAATTTAAGATTTTAAAATTGGGGTTGCTAGGGGTTAGGGAGCTGAACATATTAAGGACCCTTGACTGCCAAAAAAATTTCCGCCCTAAAATAAAAATCGACGTATCCCGGTGAATTCTCAAATATTTTGCGATTTTTCAATTACAGGGGGTGGTAAGTTTCAAAATGAACACAGTGTATAATTATATCTAACACATGTCCTATATTTACACATGTCCTATGTCCATTTTCAGAAAGGCAAAATATTTGCTATTCAACAACAGCCAATTAACCGCGACTATATTGAAAATTGCTCAAACCTGATAATTTACTATGTAGTTTATGAAGACACAGCTGTCTGCGTTCGACCGTTTTACTGTGATCACTTAATTATCATTATTCTCAAGGGGTTTTATTAATGCGGTCGAATAAATCTTGTAGCTTACAGCATTTTGAGCTTAAGCTTAATATGTTCTCAAGTTTGACTACAAGTCTATTTTTATTTTTATGACTTTTAGTTATGAACCAATATATTATGACAGTGGTGCAGCAAAGTAAATGGACATTTTTGTACTAAGTATCAAGGCACACACACACACGATACACATACATATACTTATATATATATATATATATATATATATATATATATATATATATATATATATATATATATATATATATATATATATATATATATATATATATATATATATATATATATATATATATATATATATATATATATATATATATATATATATATATATATACACACACATATATATATATATATATATATATATATATATATATATATATATATATATATATATATATATATATATATATATATATATATACACACATATATATATATATATATATATATATATATATATATATATATATATATATATATATATATACACACATATATATATATATATATATATATATATATATATATATATATATATATATATATATATATATATATATATATATATATATATAGACATTATCTTACAACAATGTGTTTATTGTTTTCTATAATTGTGATGATTAATCAAATAATATCTAAAAAAAAAGTTAATAATCTATCTATGTATACTTATGCAACCCGTCATACACTTTGGTGCTTCTTTGGTTACGTATTGACTCTTATTTTATGGACTCTATGAAACAGCTGTGAGGTGAAGGCTCCCTCTGTTGCATGTCCAAAATTAAAGCATGTCCAAAACTGTCGGTCATTTTTCACTTTATGGCTAGAGATAATCACGCATTTTCATACCTGCAAATCGATTTATGTCGATCAATAATGTTTTAGTTTTCGCAATAATATCACAACAATAGCAGAAGCTCCCAAATTTAAAAGGCTGACAACACACGCATTGTTACAGGGTCCTCCATTTAACGCAGATTTATTTAAAAAATGGAAATGCTGTTTAATGCACAGCAGATTGTTCATTATCACCTATGGTAAGTTGCTTTTTTAATTGACGCGCAGTGACTTGCAAATGTTTTGTATAATCTTGACCAAATGACCAGTTTGTTCATTTTAATAAATGATATATTGTTTCCGTACAATGCAACAGATGTTCGTTTCTGTCTTCGCTGCTCGAGGTTTTTAATATTTATTAATTACGGAATGTGGACGTCAAATTAATTTTTATTGTAATCGTTAATTAATGTAGGAGCTTCCATACCGAGAGAATATTGTAATAATAATATACCTACACCCTTACAACAATGAGATAATATAATTGTGTTGTGTAAAATTGAGAATCATAGTGTATTTCTTAATCTTGCAACATAATGCGAGCGGGATTTTTATAAATAAAACAAATCGTACATCACTCTGAAGATCGTTAATGAAGGTGAAATAACTTGTACAACTTCTAAGTGGCTCGTTTTCCTATATATGTCCAGATATATGGTAAGTGTGCCTTCCTTATTATTCATTTATTTCTCTATGTAATGAATTGCTACAAACCCAAGATTTCACAAAACAAATATGAATAGCATAGAACTTAAAAGCATATATATATATATATATATATATATATATATATATATATATATATATATATATATATATATATATATATATATATATATATTGTGAAAAGTAATCTTGGGTTTGTAGCATTTCATTACATAGAAATAAGCAACTAGACGAATAATTAATTCAAAAACTAATGTCATAAAATGTCACTGCAAGTGTTGGTGTATTGGTAATTTAAATTCAAGTATGAATGATCAATGAAATAAATCGTATACTGCTCTGAAGATCCTCAAGAAAGGTGAAAGAACTTGTACAACTTCTAAGTGGTTCATTTTCATATGCATAGTGATTAATTTCCGTATGTGTGTCCAGATATAGTACTGGTAAGTGCGTTTTCTTTCTTATTCGTCTAGTTGCTTATTTCTATGTAATGAAATGCTACAAACCCAAGATTACTTTTCACAAAATAAATATGAATAGCAAAGAATTTCAAAGCTAATAAATATATCCAGGGTGAAAATTGGATTTTTTTCGAGAATTTTCGAAGAAACAATTAATACATACAACCAACAAATGATTTTAGTTTTGACTAAGCAAGCAATTTCTGTATCACTCCCTCTTTGAATGCTTCAGAACTCTATTGTATATATAATTCAATATTTTCCCGCATATAGTTGGAAAAAGTAGTTGTTTTTCAATAGGTTCAACAAGATTTTATGCATTTTAAAGTTTAACATCTTCTGGATAACTGTATGCCTAATGCTTTTATATATAATATGTTCAAATAGAACAAATATAAATAGTAGACTAGGTTTGTGTATTCTAAGAATGAGTTCCGTCAAAAACTAATGTCATAAAATGTCACTGCAAGTGTTGGTGTATTGGTAATTTAAATTCAAGTATGAATGATCAATGAAATAAATCGTATACTGCTCTGAAGATCCTCAAGAAAGGTGAAAGAACTTGTACAACTTCTAAGTGGTTCGTTTTCATATGCATAGTGATTAATTTCCGTATGTGTGTCCAGATATAGTACTGGTAAGTGCGTTTTCTTTCTTATTCGTCTAGTTGCTTATTTCTATGTAATGAAATGCTACAAACCCAAGATTACTTTTCACAAAATAAATATGAATAGCAACGAATTTCAAAGCTAATATATATATATATATATATATATATATATATATATATATATATATATATATATATATATATATATATATATATATATATATATAGCAGTCCATATTGTGTGTTCTTCTATCTTATCTTATTATGACGAGACCACACATGTTTTCCTGCAATATTGTCATAAACACCAACATGAAACAATTTCTAAACTATCACTCGAATCTAAGTCAAAAAGGATAATCATTCATGGTTACTCTGTACTAACTTGTATGTATTTAATGTTTCAAGTTATGTCTGTAATAGGACGATTTAAGTTTAGAATGGGACGTAAGTAAGCTCTGCGGTTCATTATACATCTGAGTTTTGTTGAGTATTTACCAATTATGGCGATTGTTCGTTTATGTACATTCTCACTTTTACCATCCAAATAAATACTGAGCACTGGATCCTTAAAGTTTATGGTGGTTTAAAACATGTTTTAACGGAAAACTTGTCTAGCAATTTGTAAACATTATTATGATAATCATGTCGAAACTACCCAGTGGCCAAACCACATAACTTTTGTTTACGTGTTAATTACATTTGGGCGCCTGACAACAAGACCTCTAGTGTGACATTTGATCATTGTTTAGCACTTAAGTAACTCAGATTTCACAGGTAAGCTTTAACATAATAATCACCAGCTAGCGAAAATCCTAAATAAATCGTAGGTTCTGGGCGTTGGTGAAAACAATCCTTCAGTTCAGGCTCTTATCGCCTTTGATACTACGTACTCTTTGGTAACTCGTAACTCTTTGATAGAACGTACCTTAGTGCCATTCTGGGCGCAAAACAAAATATGGATAAGAAAACTGCGCTATATTTAGAATGCAGCATAAACTATTAGTAATACCTATATAATATGTCCATGCATTTTATACACCATTTTTATACTGGGTGTCCGATTTTTTTACCATTTTTAAACCTTTATAAGTTTTAAACTATATAGTTGAGATAATGTAATTAGGTTTTCGCAATCTTCTTCTAATTTTGAGTTTTTCCTGAGTCTCCGTCTTTTTGTGCTTCCGGTTTAACCAGAATAATCAATTTAACGGTCTAAGACACCGTAGCGAATTTCTAAGTTCCTACTGACTAATGAGAAAAAGTGTTTCTAAACCTATAAAGACATTACAAGTGTAATTAACAACTTTCTTTCGCCAGTGCGGCATCGCCAATAGTGCCAAAAGCCTTAAAAACAGGAAACCCAGTGAAAGTGAAAATTATCTGACGTTCATGTCAAATTTTGACAACACAATTACGAAAATGGATCCGGCCCCCGAAAATAACGATAAAATTGAAGATTTCTGCAAACTAACCAAAAAGCGAAGGATCCATACAAGGTACGTCATTTACGCATCCGTCCACCTCAAAAAAAGCACACAGCAACCCTAGTAACGGACAACACCGTAACCTTAAAGCACCTACAAAAATCTGTGAAAGTATTAGAATACAATGCCGTTAGGTGAGAATGGCACATCAACAAGATCATAATCCAGTGCCACTGGTATCAGAGATGGGATCACGCGACGACCTACTGTCAGGGAGAGCCAAGATTTCTAAAATGTGGCAAGTAACATATGACTAAACTATGTCACAGGAAGGACACGGACCTCATCAAATGCCGTAATTGTGAGGGTAACCACACATCGAATAGCACGAGCTGCAAAGTATACCTAACCAAACTCGAAATTATGAAAAAAACGAAACACTTCTGTAGTTCCGCCCCCATCCACGAGTTACGTTAAAGCCCCGAAACCTGCAACGAATGCCTGGTATAGGACTGGCGAGTCCCGCCAAACAATCCAGACTAGAGAGAATAGACACCGAGGATCCAAACACCGGATAACAGCCAAGAATACAGGATTTCTATCCTCCGCTCCCTGAACACGAAGGAAGAACAGAAGCCCCCAGACAACAAGAGCAGCGATCCATCCACCGAGAGCAGAGATCCACCGCCGGTGCTAGCCTGATGGAGGAATTAAGCCAAGAAATGGAAAAACAAATAGACATCAAGAAGATGCTGATAGGGCAAGAATGCTAAAGAATAGACTTGCTAAATGCAGATCTGAAATTGAAAAATTTGAGTGTTTGCGTAACTTTTCGATCGAAATTTCTAGTAATGAATACTAATTTTAGCATATCTTCCTGGAATTGTAACGGTATATCAAACAAATTACCATTTTTAATTAACTATATGACGAGACATAAAATTGACATAATGCTCCCTAATGAGACCAAGTTAACAAGACGAGACAAACTTAATATTCGAGGGTATACAACAATTCGCACGGACAGAGACATAAACTGGCATTGCACATACACATAAATCTACACAAAACACAAGCCTCGAGAACGTCAGTATCACGCTGGACGGAGGCTTACGCATTACATATATTTATAATAGACCTACTAATACTTTTACAACAGCACACCAACAAAACATAGTGAATACTGGCCCTAGAGGACTTATCATAGGTGATTTTAACGCTCGACATGCCGCATGGAATTGTCAGCATCCTAACGCAAATGGCAATAATCTCGTCCACTACATTATCGATAATAATGTCATGCTGGAATATCCTGACTCTTCTACTTGCTATCCAGATAATGGCGGCACACCTAACACCTTCGACTTAGTGATCATTAAGGGCGTGGGCAACTCATCGCTACCAGTCCAGGCGATGAGGGAGCGACAACCCCATATTGATAACCTTGCGTAACATGAAGATGAAGATGACAAAATCAAAATTACCTCGTACAAGAACGCAAATTATCTTGCACCTACATTGTTTAACACCTACGTCTCTGACTGTCCAAGTTTCCCGATTACGAAACTTGCCATGTACGCCGACGATACCGCCATATACGCTCACAGCTGGAGCGCACAGCGCGTCGGAGTACTATGACAGGTGGAATATTCGTGTGAATATTGAGAAGTCGCAGGCCATGGTGTTTACAAAGAAATTTCGAGACAACCGTATAATCACGACTTTCAAAATTGGGGGTGTCAGTTCAGACTAAACATCACGTAAAATACTTGGGGGTTATTTTGGACAAAGGACTGACCTTCACGCAACATATTAACGAAACTATACGCAAAGTCAAGATATCTATACCCTTTGATGGCAAGGAATAGCAGACTAAATAGGCATAACAAGAAATTAATATACACATGCATACTGAGACGGGGCCTTATGTATGCGGCGCCGGTGTGGTGCAGCGCTTCGGCCACGAACATACGCAAACTAAAGGTATTAGAAAACAACTACCTACGCCTCATCACGGACTCTAATAGATACATCTCCATCGGAAACTTACACAACCTTTGCTCCGACATAATACCAATAGCGGACTACATCAGAAGCATTTCCCAGAAATTCTACGAATTCCAATTAAATGATAGTCCGCTTACAAACAACATTAGGGAGCGCCACACACCTTTTAGAATCAAACATAAATTAATCTATCAAAATTTATCAATATTTACTGAATGCATTAAGGCCTATTTCCACATATTTTGACCATAATTTTTTTATCTTTTTACGCTCTTTTAAACTCCTTTAACTTGACCAATTTATCCTTTCTGTGTTATTTGCTTTTCCTTGTCTTTTTGTTTCCAAATTTCATAAAATTCAACGATTTTATATGCATTTCTAGAAAGTATCAAATTCAATAACATTTCTCAACCCAAATTAGTGACAATACTAGTCATTTTATATCTTTTTTCCCTCTTTTTGTCACCTTTTCAGACCTGCAGTTAAGGGGTTTTTTCTTTAGCAGTTTTACCCTCAGAAAACCTTCAAAAAGGCCTCAAAGAGAGATTATAAAAAACACTTATGATTATTCAACTGTACTTTAAATTAGTTCGATGTCCGTTGGACAATGTCATCTACCAATGACAGATGATGGGCCCAATCACAGATGATGTCAGAAATGACATCATTTGTCATTGACTTTTTGTCACCTTTTCAGATCTGCAGTTAAGGGGGTTTTTTCTTTAGCAGTTTTACCCTCAGAAAACCTTCAAAAAGGCCTCAAAGAGAGATTATAAAAAACACTTATGATTATTCAACTACACTTTAAATTAGTTCGATGTCCGTTGGACAATGTCATCTACCAGTAACAGATGATGGGCCCAATGACAGATGATATCAGAAATGACAACGCGTATTTTCGGGGATATGGCAACTTTGTTCTATCGAATTTATATATCATATACATTTGGAAAGCCCATTATTTCCCAATTCCGAAAATTTCATATTTATCATGGAAATTATACAATACAGTGATTGTTTTATAAGTTTTATGAGTGAATATTGATTTATAAAGTAGGCTATGGAAATAAAATACAACATGACAACTAATTTAATTTTTTATTGGATAGTCGTTATCAAACATAGTTCCATATATATTCTTTGTGTTGTTTTGTAAGATTTAGTTTCGGGAAAGAAAAGATTACTCACAGCTTTTTCACTTATTTTTTCTAAATACTTAATAATTTTTCATAAAGTAACTAAAATACCGAGTTGCTAATAATGTATTTTTTCTACAAACGACGGTAAAAGTATAATTGTTAACGCATGCTGTCACTGTCTAAAATGTCATTTTCAGCCAACGACATTCCATGGCGAATGTCATTAGTAGCTGTAGTGATAATTATTGCTGTGAAACTTGTAGGGTGGGAAGCAATGTTATCATCCGAAGTTTTCCGGAGAAAAATCCGGAGAAAAATTGCTCGTGGTGCTCTTCTTGTTTTGTAACGAATCTTCTATAAAACCGTTTGAAGACGTTGCTTTCAATCAACGACACAGCGCAAACTCTCTTCGATCATAGGAAATCCGGGCGCAATTGAGACGTAATCCAATCCTATCAGCTGTTATCTGATATCTGATGTTATCCTATCAGATGTTATCAGAATTTGATAATAGACGATTACTAATATTAGAGGAAGGTGGTTATATTGAACACCATTTTGTTTTTCCTACAATTATTTTTTGTTTTTTGTATATCGACAAAATTACACATCAACCAATTTCCAAGGAAAATTAACATCCTGAAGATTTCACAGATAAATACAAAATTCCGAAAAATGTGCAATTTTCGCTCGGCGGAAAAACTACCGATAATATGGACTAAAGTTGATCCATATTATCATCGAAAAATAAATATATTCATACTAGGTTAATGAAAAATAAGAGGTAGGCTTCTAAACCCGAAAAATAACATTTATCGACAATCATACTGACCCCCAGTATTTAAGTATGGAACCCATATTATATACCGGACAAGAGGGGTCCATTTTTAAAATAGTTGATACTGAGATTTTATTGACAAAACAATAAAAACTGTACGGGACAATACAGTTCGCAAATAAAACTTTTCGAAAATGACAGTTGATACCTTGACCATATGCAGCTAAACTAGAGGCACAGACGATGTAGCCAATATATTGCGACGTTTATGCGTAACTAAAGGGTCCGCCAATAGGGACGCTCGATCTTTGACAGCTCATGGCGGCCATGTTGTTTGTGGTAGAGTTGGCAAACGTAGTTGTTATTATTCAGTGTATCTTCACAAATCACCATGAACCAATTCAGCCGCGAGCAACATGTGCAAATCGTTAAAACTTATTACGAAAATCATTCATCGGTTCGAGCAACGTTCCGCGCGCTCCGCCAATTTTACGGTGCAATTGATCGTCCTGCTGAGTCGACTATCCGTCGTTTGATTAACAAATTCGAGGCAACCGGTTCGGTGAACAATCAGTTCACCGAACCAGTTTATTAATTTATTTTTGAGCATTACATATAGAGGTTTTCGAATAAGCGAGGGGTTCCATATAAAAAGCATGTTCAATTTTACCACCTTCTCCTCTAATTAAAATGTGATACTTATTCTTATTTCATTTACGTTTTTATTATTACAAAACCTAAATAATAAATCAATTGTAAGAAGCAAATCAAAACAAATTAAATACTGACTAAATGGGAAACATTGCTTTAGCGATGAATATGTGGTTTGTTTTCCGTATAATTATTTCGCTCTTCAATCAGTAATGCCGTAAATGGCGCATGAGCAAATAATTAGGTTTACGTTTCTTTGGGAACCCTATACATCACACACAAAAAATCTACACAAAAGTTTTGAAAAAATCATCAGCATCTTAACTATATTACAAAAACTTTTGGGACCATACGTAATTATAAAATTTTTATAAAATAAGAATTTCCCCTGTGGCAAATTCAATATTTATATATGCACTGTTTGATGCGTTATATCGACAATGACAATAAGGCGATATTCCTATTTAGTTTAACCGGAAAATTATTTGTGACAAAACAATGATTTAAGGATGACAGTGTTATTGAAAAAAATGCAG